>MU227488.1:525137-569235 GCA_018584345.1 Thuja plicata
AGATTTTTATTTTTTTTTTAAAATTTTTTTTAAAAAAAAAAAATTTAAAAAAAAAAAATAATAATATTTAAAAAAAAAAAAATTAACATTGGTCAAAATTTCGACCAATGCCACGACTCATTTCCACCAACTATTGGTCGAAATTTCGACCATTACACTCAAGCTTCCGACGAGAATGCTATGCTTTCCACCAATGGGATGGTCGAAATTTAAACCAATCGTTGGTGGAAGTATTGGTCGAAATTGCGACCAATGCACTAAAAAATGACAGCAATTTTAAGCCTGGGCTATAGTTGAAATTTCGACCTTTTTTTGGTCAAAATTTCGACGAATTATAAATACGTCGAAAATTCGACAAAAAAAGACCGACGAAAGTTTTGGTCGTAAAGTTTGACCATTACTGTCAAAATTTCGACCAAGTTTCGTCAAAATTTGAGGTCAAATCTACTAGTGTGTCACCAAGTTTAACATAAAAAAACATCATTCCCTGCAAAATAATCATGGGATCATTAGGTGAAGGATATAATAGTATAAAATAAGAGTACAATAGATGTAAGCTTTTCATATTGAATGCAAGGTGTAATTAACATACAATTGTATAGTAAAAGAAAGGTCCAATATTTAAAGTACCTGGAAGTTTTTCTATTTTAAAGGGAACTCCTTCGTCTCTCACAAGAAATATATAATCCTTCACCATTCTCGTACTAGGAATATGCCAATAAATTCATCATCATGTGATGCATCTCCTGTTGCATAAATTGAATCTATTATGAAATGCCCCTAAGAAAGAATACTTCAAGGAAAATAAACATATATATAATGAAAGAGAAAATAAAATTTGTGTACGAGTATATGGTGCCATGGCATCTGTGGCCATGCTACACATTTCTGACATTGCAAGAGGCAGTATCTCTAAGCATGTCATCGTATGAGGTGGCAATAGTAAATTATCATTGACAGGTGCTGGAGAATAACATTGTTAGAGCATAATAAAAGAAGTGATTAGCATGAAAAATATTGTTATAGCGTAAAAAAAAGATAGTCCAACATATGATCTACTTGAACCACCTATAATACCCTCATCATGACCACGGGGATCAAAATTACGCAAAAAATGTTGTAAAAGAAACACATCTGCTTATTTTTTAATGACATAAAAGACTAGTATAACATAAAAACTATTATTAAAATTTTGTTATAATTAAAAATTACATTAATACTTACTCTATAATTTTGAGATAGGTGCATCAATTCAGTTTCCCTCTTTTGTGACTTAGGAGTTGGAGGGAATATAGATGCTAATTGAGCCACTCTTTTCCCAATTTTTTGGAGGCATTTTTTAATTATAGAGGTCAGGTCATCACAAATACTGAAATCAACATCTAGGTCCTCATCAAAGGACTCCTCCTGAGGGACTACGGGTTCCTTTTCCTTTCTCTGTAGATCACCTCTGTGTGACAACAATATTACTAACACTATTAGAATTAATCTGAAACAGTGATGAAAATAACATAATAAAAAATATTATTTAACATTTTTCTTCTATTTAATTTGTAGTACAATAACAAAGAGGTTTATCTGCTTGGAAGAAGTGCCTATAGTATCATCATTGTCCCCTCTATGTGGCTGCTCCATATTGTGGCCTTATGTTATTATTTAAAGTTAACCAATAATTAGAAAGGGCTAGATTAATAAATTTCATTAGAAGATGATGATGGAGATGAGGTGGATGGTGAGGAGACTCTCTAGATGGGGCTGGAAAAAACTCAATTATTTAATGGTACATAGTATGTATCTACACCCCCATGATAGTGACATTGTTTGTATCTATGCGATTCAAATTTTAATCAATAAGCATCTCTTACCCTACACGTATTGATTTTATTGCACATACAAATACAAGATTTCCCTCACACACCTCAAATATACAATTGGGTTTCTTAATAGTTGACAGAGTTCGCATGCTATTTATAAAACCTAAAATATTCCTTGATGCTTTTGGCCTTTTGTCAATGTATATAGCTACTCTTTTACTTTTCTAATTTTATTTTTGTTGAATATAATTTGTTGAGAGTGCATACCTACACATAATTTTTTTATATTGAATAATTCACATCCAAATTTTGTAATTGTAACAAGGTCCAACATAATCCATCAATTCGACAACTTTGTTGTAAGAGACCTTTATGCCATCCATGGAAAATAGGTCCAAACCATGGATTGACGATGGTGCAATGCGATATATATTGCCTTTAACACTAAAATTAGTGTTTATTAGAGGAAGTTCCTTGGGGACCCATTTTTTCTGTAGATATTGGTACCTAAAGGGCACCTCGATGTCGCCTTTTCTCTCATCATCTTAAGAACATGACCCCCCTTGAGCGAGAAAAAATTTCATGCATTTATTGAATTTTCTTCTAGTCTTTTGACCTCTAGTTGATCTTCCTAATTTAGACATACTACATGACTCACTTTCTTCTTCCATTCCTATATTTCCTTCGCTCGAGGAAGACACATCTAACAAATACCTATTTTCTGCTACCCGCACTCCATCAAATGAGAGAGATAGCAAGTAATGCAAGATATTTTTCAAATTGTGAAATACATTAATCTCTATAGAGTGTATTGAATTATACTTGTCGATCCATGAGACTATGTGGGATACTTGTGAAAGGGTTGTGGTTACCTATAGATGTAATTCAATTATCTTATGTTAGCTAAAAAATTCATGTTACATATACTAAAAAACACATAGTAAGTACATTAAAAACCATAAACATCCCATATGAATTAAAATAATGAAAATGTACATCACAAATTAATTAGATTAAGCATTGACCGCATAAATGTAAATTTCTATCAATAAATCAATATTAAATAGATTAAGTAGTGATTACATAACTATACATTTCATTCATGTCATTGATCTTCTTCTTCATCCAACTCATCACCATGATCATCATTGTCATTGACATCATCACTACCACTGACATTATCGTCATCTTCATCATCATCATCGTCGTCATCATCATCATCATCAGTAGCATCATCATCATCATCATCATCATCTTACTCTTCTTCAAGAAAAGTTGTGTCAGGAACATCATCGACTAACTGTCGTTAGTGATCATCATCTACATCATCTTCTAGTTGTTCATAATCTTCTTCTTCCATCACATTATACCTCATCATCCTTCCTCTTGGATAATGTCTAACAAAAAATGACCAACCCTATTTATGTGGAACATCTGAGTAAAATACCTTCTCACATTGGATTGGAAGAATATAGGGCTCATCCCCAACTGGCTCAAACCACCTTATATTAATCATTGGAAATCCATTGTCATGTTGAATAACAATTCTATTAGGATCATTTTGATTAATTTGTAGCCTATACCATCTGATGGAGAAGAGAACCAATCAGAAGGAATTAAAGTCACACTCAAGTATATCATCCAAAATGCCATAGTATTAAATTTTCTTCTAGTCTTTTGACCTCTAGTTGATCTTCCTAATTCAGACATACTACATGACTCACTTTCTTCTTCCATTCCTATATTTTCTTTTCTCGAGGAAGACACATCTAAAAAATACATATTTTTTGCTACCTTCACTCCATCAAATGAGAGAGATAGAAATTAATGCGAGATATTTTGCAAATTGTGAAATACATTAATCTCTAGAGGGTGTATTGACTTATACCTGTCGATCCATGAGACTATGTGGGATGCTCGTGAAAGGGGTTTGGGTACCCACATATGTAATTCAATTATCTAATGTTAGCTAAACAATTCATGATACATATACTCAAAAATACATAGTAAGTACATTAAAAACCATAAGCATCCCATATGAATTAAAAACATTAAAAGGTACATCATGAACTAATTAGATTAAGAATTGATCGCATAACTGTACATTTCTATCAAGAAATCAATATTAAATATATTAAGTAGTGATGACATAACTATACATTTCATTCATGTCAGTGATATTCTTCTTCATCCAACTCATCACCATGATCATCGTCGCCATCGACATCATCACCAACACTGTCATTATCGTCGTCGTCGTCGTTGTCATCATCATCATCATCATATCATCATCATCATCGTCATCATCATCATCATCATCATCGTCATCATCATCATCATCGTCATCGTCATCATCATCATCATATGTTAGTAATAACTGAGAGGGGGGGGGGGTGAATCAGTGGCCTCAAAAATATTCCAATAATCAACCCAAAAAATTAGTACCACAATATTAAGCCTCTAGTTATCTTCAGTCCTATAAGAAGAATGCCTCCAAATAATTTTATCAAATTAGTACTACTCAGAATACTTTGTAAAACCTTCTACTATATGTTTACCAAATAGCAGTTTATTAATTTACCAAAAGATAGTAAATTATCTAGAGTATACCGATCAATCCAGTTAAGTTATGTGTAATGAAAAATACTAAAGTAATGACTCATAAACACATTGACACATGGATTTTTAATGTGGAAACCCTGTTAAGGGAAAAAACCACTTGGGACCAGTAACCCAATTTTTTCAGTCTTCTAAAGTGAGCTCGATGAAGAGTCAACCCTGTTAAAGGTTACAATCACACTTTTAGGTGTGAGCTTGTTAGAGGATTTAAAAGTTTAGTCTGTCACTTGATATCAGGCATCTCTATGCTACCTTCCTTGATCAAACACTCACTTGGCCTTTAAATAGGTATCTGGCATCTCATGCTATCTTCATTATCAAACTTTTTGATACTCTTTGGGATGTATCTCAATGTAGAAAGGATCTTTAAATCCTACTCGGTTAAGAGACTTTCTGAATCAATGGTTAAACTGAAACAATATGATCTATTCACATATACAACTTATACTTGCAGATTTTCAGACCTATTGTAATCTTTTAAAACTATTCTGATCAATATATCTCAGTTTATACCTTTTCTCCACTTTGATTCTTCTCAGTGATGCTATGCTCCGCTGCTTGGTGTCTGCATAAAACTTTAGCTCTTTCCTCAGCTTGTTGATTAGGATTGTATGAAGTTGCTCTTCATCAGTTTTTCTTTAGCATCCTCTTTTCATTCATTCAGCCACCACACTAATTCATAATGAATTAAGTTGTCTCTTTATAGACATGATATCACCGTTGTTAGGTTCTTGATTTTCTTGCTCTTGGCGTGATCCACAATTATTGCCAGTTAGATTTAAAGCAAAACTCCTATTTTATCTCACTGGGATCTTCTTGCCAACTAGATAAAACAACTTTAAGTCCATCACTTATCTCTAGCTTTATCTTGTCGATGAAAACAAAGATAACTACTAGTTAAGTCTATATTTAGCTCTAGTAGCTAGATATTTTGTCATTTCTGAACTCAAGTTAATTTCGGTGTTTAACTCTTTGATAGCTTCAGTCAACACTTCAGTTCTCCTTGGGCTTCTCCATCGGTTTACATTCTATTTTTGGCCGTCGGTTATGCTGGCGATTCTTCTTGTCGGTAATTCTCATTGGTGTTCTTTCTCAGGCATCACTATGACTTGACTTTCAGTGATCTCTATCAGTCAGTGTTTGAAGTCATAATGTGAATGCTTGTCTTTTATGCACTACTAAAAGCATAATATTTCTCTCTTTGATTCTCTAAAGTCTTTGACACTTTGATTATAACCAATTAGATTATATCAAGTTGACATCAATGACAATACAATCTATTAACTGATTTAATGTCTTGCATTATCATTCTACATTTTGGTGATCAACTTAACATCTTCAAACATTAAATCAATTACATGTCATCAATCTCTCCCTTTGGCATTGATAGAAACATACTACATTATCATACTATACTATCACTAATACAATATGAAATATACAATTTCATCAAGCTTTCCTAATGTAACTATAAAAAATGTCTGGCTCTCGGTAAGCTCAAAAATAGCTTAGATTGTTTCCTGCACAGTAGTTATCTTCAATCCCTTCAATAGATAGATGTATCATCTGATATCTCTATTGTGATATGTGCTCTACCTTGAATTTTCCTCTTCTTGATAATCTCTTTTTCTTTTGACAATAATCTTTCTCTTTGTTTGAATTCTCTCCCTTTGTTACTTCTCTCCCTTAGATGGATATTTCATATATAATCAATTTCTCTCCCCTATAATATTGATTAACTCTTCCTTCTGATTCTCAAGAACTTCTCTTCATGGATGATGATATAATATTTTCTGGTTAATGAGATAATCTCTCCCTTTGATAATGCAAATCTCTCCCTGATGATAATGAGATAATTCTCTCCCTTTGTATGATAATGAGATCATCTCTCCCTTTGAAAACAATGCAAAACAAAAATAATTCTCCTTGTTTTATCATCTATATCATGTTCCATCCCTTTGCATAATATATTCCTTGAATTTCCCTATCCATCAGCAATACAAAGTTTTGATTTTCAGTGTAGATTTATACCTTTCTATGTATAGATGTATCTGTTGCTTTCCATCTTAGTGTTTGCATCAACATGACTAATTATCAAATTTGGTATAGGCTCATGCAACCTCCTACTTAGATTATTAATCGATAGACAAGGGTTGGACCCCTAGTCTCTGTCTCAGGTACTCAAATGTATCCTTCGGTAATGGCTTGGTGAATATATCAGCTAACTGTTCCTTTGATTGAACATATTCTAGTGTCACTTCCTTTTCTTGTACATGTTATCTTAGACAGTGATACTTGATAGCAATATGATTAGTCTTAGCATGCATGACTAGATTCTTATAAATGTATATTGCACTGGTATTATCACAATAGATAATTACTAGTTCAATAATCTTAATATTCATACCTTTCAGCAATTGTTTTATCCATGCAATATTAGAGAAATTTGTAGCGGAAGCCACATACTCTACTTTTGTAGTAGACTAAGAGATGCATCCTTGCTTCTTGCTGATCCATGTGACAAGTCTATCACCTGAACCACCTCACAATAGGTACTTAGTAATCATGCCCAAAGCCTCTCTTAAGAATATTTTATTCAATCTAAGGATCACTTTTCCCACCATGAGGTGCATTTAGTTTGTCAACCTAGGGACGTATACTTGAAATGGTATGGCACAGTATGTGCACTAAGTTTCTTAAAGAGCCACTCTACCTATGTTGTAGGAAAGTAAAATACATGAAAGGAATCTATGCTAGGGCTATAGGAAAGGAAACACACTTACTCCTTACTAAAATTAATGCTACAACTTGCAAACTCTACTTAAACTTATTCTTTCAACCTAGAGAATTCACTATAACTATCCTTGTGAGTGCTGCAGGAACATTCACAAAGTACAATGCTGCAGGAAGAAACTGTAATCTTATATCTAGAATGCTGGAAATGCAGAAAGTAAATATATTCTATTTATACTATAATCCACCTACCAAGTGGGCCCCCTTGGTCAGCATCTACTAATCTATGAACACAAAATATGAACCAAAAGTTATTTCATTATCTTTCAAAACTGATTACATGAGAATGATACATGAAACTGAAAATGAACTTGCTGTGCAAGATACAATCAGAACACTGTATTTCAAAAATATAGGAACTTACAAACTATGAATCTCATCCCTATAAATAGAGGATTGAATTTCTTATTCTGAAACAGAAAAAAGGAACTATCTAACTAAAACCACGCCAAAGAGAAAAAATAGGAAACGCAATAGCCCACAACATATGCAATGAATTTTGGGTGACCAAGTCAACATGTTGGAAATACGGAGGGATTATAGAAGGGCTACATTCATGCATCTCTGAAATAAAGGCTCTTGATTTGTGGTAGCCATCTCTTCTGATGCCATGATGGCTTATCGGTTCGAAGCTAGTCTTTAACCTCCTTCAATGTTGTCGACCACTCCTAGCGACTCCTACTTCCTGGTAGGATTAGTTATCATGCAAAATATATTCATAAAAGTAGCTTATTCAAATTATTCTAGATGTTAGAACACATATTCTGATTATTATATAAAATACTACAACATATATATAATATTTACATAATATGACATATCTATTCCACCCATGGTTTAATGGTTCTATCCGTACTTGACATAAGTTCAACTGACTAAAAGTTCACAATTATTTTGATAATACTTAAAAATAGAGTATAAGGATTAATATAATAGAGATAGTAAAATGGTCTCATCATTTGCCCCTTGGCAAGCTGAATGCTTGTCCTCAAGCATTACATCTTCTAGTAGTTTCTCTAAAATATCCAACCTCTATTCTCCCTCTCCTTTGGCTTTTGAAGGTGTAGTAGAACCCCCTTGTTTTCTCCCAGACATCTACTTTGTGATTTTCTTGCAGTCGGTTAAGTCTGTCAGTATTGATGTCATATAGGGGCTAGAGGAGCATCGGTGGCTGCATGATGAGTGGACACCAGAGTTCCTGTCTAGTTTGCCTTCCCAGCTGCATGTATTTTGGTGCTCTTTGAATATCTACTTGGAGGTTGATGGGACTGTGTGGCTCTGATTTCTTCAATGCCTTGGATAACCTACCCCATATACTTCTGGCTCCATCCAGGGCTCTTTGGAAGATAAAGTAAGAAAAACCATCATATTCTACATAGACATATGTACGAATCCCAAAAGAATTATCCCTTGTTTCCTCCTTAATTTTTCCATAAGTCAAATTGAGCCAATCTCTGAGGAGTATATCTGGCTTGCTGCTTTCTGCTCTTAATGGTAATGGCTCTATTTTCTCCTGTTCCCTATAGTTTTCCAACTGTTTGTCATAGTTGGCTTCATTATGCATCCAGGATATTAATTCCCTTAGGTGTATATCCCCTATGTACAGTAGAGGATTCCACTCAGTCTCAGTTGGGATAATGAAGTTATGCATGTACAGTTCACAAAGTATATTTTTCTACCATGAGGGAAGAGTCTGGTAAAGGCCATAAAATTCTTGGGCTAACTTGAAATCAGAGTCTATATCTTTAATGTTAGCTGGAACAAGAGTAACTATTCTTTCAAACAGATGGTATAAACCCTAGGAGGTGGTCTACATGCAATTATTTGATCAGCCAATTTGAGGGCATGATCCATCTTTTGTTTTTGCTTTGCCAATTGTTCTTTCAATTCTATAATTTCTTCCCCTTGCTCTACTATTATTCTTTTCAGTTTCTTCTTCTCCTCTCCCCATTAATTTTTTGTTAGAACATACTTATTATTCAATCCAAAGAGAAGCGTTCGCAAGGTGATTGGGCCACAATCTTTTGCCTGATTTCTTTGCCTCCTCTGTTCCTTCCAAGACTGCTCTAAGAAACTTATTAACCAAGTTCTGTTGTAGGGCACTAAGGCAGTTTCTACATAGGTTGACTGATGGATTACTGAGGCAATCTCCTTGTTAATGTCTAGAATATCCTGATGGATTTCCTGGGGACTATTTTGGTAAACATCAGGTTCAACTTCATAAGTTTCTATTGAATGCTGTGGAAAGTCTGGAACTGTAGACTATTTTTGGGAATCGTCTGGAATATTTTGCACATTGGGTTGTTCATCAAATTGCAAAGGAGAAGTGGGTTGGATTTCTGAGGATTCTCCAGGGAGTTTTCCTCTCATTCTAGGACTCCTTCAAACAAGGGTTTATGTAATTTCTACAGCCTTTTTCTTAGTAGCCTTCTTCTATTTCTCTGCTGCAGGAGTAGCTGCTATAGGAACCGACTTCCTTTTCTTCCCCTTTGAAGAAGTAGGGATTTGTGGTTTGGCTGCAGGAACTGAAGTTTTTTCCTCTAATTTTCATTTTCCTTTGGTTTGGGAAGAAGTAGGTACACTGCTTGCATGAGAAGGTAAGGGCACACTTTCTTGAAGATTTACAATTTTTTCCCCTTGGGTATCTTGTTCAACAGCTAGGTCAGTTGGTATTGCATTATCATGACCAATTTGTACATTAGGGTTAACTTGTGGTTGTAGGGTTTTGTGCTTGAAAAAATCTAACCATGCCATGGGAGAGGCATCCCTAAGAGATATTTCTGTTAACAATTTAACTAGGGCATGGTGGGTGACAGAATTTGCATTTCCTTTTTGGGTCTCCTCAGCATTAATGCATAGCATATTGTACAAGAAATTTGGGACATTTACTGGTAAATTATGCCTTTCATAACTCAGTAATTTGAAATGATGTGCGTGAAAATTGGAAAATCTCCCTTCACATGGAAAATACCTGATGATATGCATAGCCAAATCATTATACGACAGAGGGATAGACATTCTTTTGCACCCTTGTTTGGTAATCTCCAATGGAGGGTCACCTGGTAGGGTAAACTGGGCCCTAGTTGATCTGGCATCATGCACATTGGGGTAATTTTCCCCAACCATTGGTAATCTAGTAACTTCTACTATCTGATCCTCTGTTGTGACCACTGTCAAACCCCACACAGTTTTTTTCCCTTTTTTGAATGTACTTGCAAATTCAACTACTGAGTCCTCATCAAATTTTGTTAACCTTAAGAAGTATCCTAGCCAGCCACATGCATTAAATATTCTTACCCCTTCAACATCTGAAAGTAGCACACCATGTACTACTAGCTCGTGTCTCTATAACTGGCCTCCCATCAGTGCTTGCCAATTTCCAATTTGTCTGCCCTTGTAGAAGATAAATGCCCTGTTCCTTGAATATTAGACTACTCATTTTTGAAAAACTATGGGCTTCCTTCTGAATTCCTCTGTTATACTTAGTATGAATAATGGTGATGTATTTTAACAAGAGAAAATATAGTCTTTACTATGGGTTTCCACTTAACTTAATTATAAGTCACATCAAGTCTGATAATCATGGAGGATTCGGGAATAAAGGTATGACAGTTGTGTAATATAGCAATATAATTTTAATGAGACAAGGCTAAGTATAGATTTAACGTGACATAAAATCTTTCAGGCATAAATATAAATGATAATTTGGAATTAATACACTTCCCTCTCCCCTATGTAACATTGACAAGTGTCCACACTTGGCAGAATTGGCATGAGGAAGGGAACTGGCTTAATGCCCTAATGATATATTTATTGTAGTACTAGATATAATCATCAAAATCTATGCGCTAAAAATGAATTTTTTTTGAAAATCTCTTACCCGTCATTTGATCTTTGCATGTGCCATTAAAAGGTGGCAAGAGTGGAATGAAAGTTGCGGCAGTGTGCGTCAGCGTACTTTGGCTCTTATTGAAAGCAAGGAAAGGATAATTTTGATGACATGGAGGGTGGGTGGGTGGTAGATAAAGAAATGAGATGAGTTGGAAAGAAGTAGAAAGTGAATGGAGGAATGTACTTCATGTAAACATGAAGTTTTTATTATGCACATGCTTGATGGAATTTACTGAAGAGTTGTGGGAAGAAGGTTTGCACCCTCTACTACACGAAGTTTTACCTGTTTCTCATTTGAAATTTGTTGTTGGAATTGCTGCAAGAAGTCTTCTTTTGTTGGAGGTTGGTGATACAACTTTAGCTGATGTCCATTGACTAATAGTTTGAGCAACACTAGGTCAATTGTGGTAAACTGGATGGCTCCATTGGTAAGAAAAGTATATAGAGGACTAGCTATTTAACTATTTTGGATAAACCTCCTATAGTAGCCAGCATGTCCTAGGAAAGACCTAACATCTTTCTACTTTGTAGGAATAGGTAATGTGAGAATTACCTCTATTTTGCTAGATCTACCTAGATTCCAGCTTCGGAGATAAAATGGCCCAGCACTATGCCTTCTTTCATCATCATGAAGCATTTCTCACTATTGAGAGATAAGTTGTGTTCCTGACATATGATTAGTACTCTTTCCAAATTCTTTAGGGCTTCCTCAAAGGTGACACCAAATGTAGTAAAATCATCCACATATATCTCCTTACAATCATGTGATATGTGAGCAAAGATGCTGATTATAGCTCTCTAAAAATTAGCTGGTGCATTGCATAAGACAAATGGTAATACATAATAGGCATAGGTGCCCCAGGGGCATGTGAATGTAGTCTTCTCCTGATCTTCTGGAGCAATATTGATCTGGTTGTAACCACTACATCCATCCAGAAAGGAGAAATATTTCTTACCGTCTAGAGTATCCAGTACTTGATCAATAAAGGGTAATGGAAAATGATCCTTCTTTGTGGCATTATTCAACTCTTTATAATCCACACATATTTTTCATTTCCCCCCTTTCTTAGGTACAATGACCAAAGGTGATACCCACTTGCTCTCAGAGATTGGATAGATGAAACAAACATCTAGTAATTTTTGTAATTCACTTTTGAATATTTCTTTCAATGCTGGATTTATCCTTCTTTGAGGTTGGCATAGTGGTAATCTACCATCATTAATGTAGATCCTATGGGTGCAGAGTTTGGGGTTCAAACCTAGCATGTATTCATAATCCCAAGAAAAGGCTTTCTCATGTTTACACAAGAGTTTTGTTAACAATGCCAATTGTGGGGATGGCAACTTGTTGTTCACATTGAGATTGTGACCTGGGGAAATTTATACTGTAGTTGTTAGCTCTACCATTGACATCTCAGGTATTGGGCTTGTAGCTACTTCACATGGTAATAATTGGCTAATTATCTCAGGGCTTGCTAGAAAGACACAGTCTTCATAGGTAGATAGCTGTAGAATAACACTTTCAGAAACATCTTTTGCTAATACACACTCAATGGTAAGAATATTATATATTACATCATCTTCCTCTTGCATTTTAGAAAAGACTGTCTATGCATCATCATAAGCTAAGCAACAGAGTTGACCTCTTCTCTTTCATCCCCTAGTTCTGGCCAAATAGGATCTCTCAAATCTGGCTGAGCCTAGGCAGGAGGATAGAGTGCTAACTTCTTTATTGCCTGACCATTTGAAATTGTCATACTTCTTGATCTGCAATTAAATTTTCCATCAGTGGTGGCTAACCAAGGTCTCCCTAAGATGACTGGATAGCTAGCAAAGTTTACTTTTGGTGATAAGATGAGAAAATTTGCAGGGTATTCTCATGAGTCTAAGGTGACTACCCCATCTTCTATAAAACCATCTGGAGTGACTGTTGAACTATCAACAAGTTGTAATATTGTTGGTGTTGTTCTCAAACCCTCTATACTTAGTCTATGCATTGTATCTTTAGTCATCACATTTATGGCTGCTCCCAAATCAACTAAAGAATTTTTAACATATTGTCCATTAATTATCAAATCTACAACCGGACTTCCAGGGTCTGAATACTTGGGTATAACTACCTTGCCCAACATTATATCAGCAAGTTTCCCTATTACATGAACTGTTTTAGGGCCCTTCTTTTTCCTTCCAGGATTTTTAAGGCATGTGTCCTTAATAGCTTTCCCATAGATAGGAACATCTTTGATAGCTTGAAATAGAGGTATTTGGATGTGCATATTCTTCAGCTACTTAATAATGTCAAAAGGCATTTCCTCTTGGGATATAGGTTTTTCTATTGTGAGCCTTTGTGGAAAAGGAGGGTCAACTAAGGTTTCAACATCAGTTTTGCTAGATTTTTGAGTTGATTGGGTGGTATTTTGAAATGTAGCCTCTGGAAAAGGTGCTGATGTTGTAGGAGTGTCTGCAAATTTTGTGATAATAGGATGTTTGGGTGCAGGCAGAGTAGTATCTGACCTTAAATGGATATCATATATCTCTAGAGCGTAGGCAGGATACTGATGTGTATCAGTGGTATACATTGGCTGCTGATGTTGCTTGCTATTTGGATTTGGTTGTGTTTGAGCACGTAATTGGGTTTTCTTTGGATTGGGGCTAGTGGCTACTGGAGGTGGCATTCTTTTATGAGGTGGGACTAGTGGTGGCAATTGTGGAAAAACATGATTTTGGTTAGGCCACTATGGAGGCTCCCTCCATTGGTTATTTTGCTGCCAATTTCCTTGTGGTGGTTTCCATTTGTTTTGCTGGTTAGGCCACTGGTTATTTTTCTGGTTAGGCCACTGGTTATTTTGATAGTTAGGCCACTGGTTATTCTAGGCTGGCTGAGAGTACTGAGGAGCATTCTGATAACTTTGGTTCTACCATTGACTATTGTAAGGATTTGAAAATTGTAATGGGTCCTAAGGTGTACCTTTTCTTGAATCCCATGGTCGACATTGAGCAATGAAGAACACTTTCTTATCATCTCCCTCTATTTTCATGTACTTAGTAGGCAAATATTGATTTTCTAGGTTTGCCACTAGCTTGCATCCACAATCTTTCTTTTGTTTATGGCAATGTGGAGAGTACTTAGCTAACTACAATTTAGCATCTGCATGTTTCTTCTTAGCATTCATGGTGTCAAGATGTGTAGCAACATCATTAATGATGTCTTTCTTGAAATCTGCTAGCAAATTAGATATCTCCAACTTAGAAACGCTTGAACTACTCCCTTTAATGACTATAGACCGATATCCTCTACTTTTCTTCCCAGTTGATCTAGAGTAGTTGAGACAGATTTTATGGAGGTCATCCCAAGAAGATTTTGATATGTCCCCACCAACCATGAGGTCCAATGCTTCCAAACATCTGTCATTCACTCCTCTCAAGAAGACTAGTTTCTGTGAATCCTTCGCCAGAACATGTTGGGGATTCTTCTGCATGGTGTATAAAAAATGTGAAACATAGTCCTCCAAAGTTTCATCCTCCTTCTGTGACATTCTAAAAATTTCATTTCCCCTCAGGTCACTCCCCTTGCAATATTCTTTGCATTTATGCAGAAACAGAGTCTACATCTCATCCCATGTGCCTGTTGCATTTTCTCCTAGGCCCATGAACCATCGTAAGGCTGACTCCTTTAGTGTTGCTGGAAACAACTTGAGTTTGTGGGCATTGGTGTTATAGTCAAAGATATGATAGAGCATGTCAAACTCAAACAAAAAGGTGTCAGGATCTTTGGTTATCAACCCTTAAAACTTCAGAAGTGCAGCAGAAGGTATATTTTTGAGATTGGCATTATTTATAAGGCTCAGTAGAGGAAACACAAAAGTAGGTTGTCTCATTACTGGAGGTATTAGGAGTTGATGGTGCTATTGGAAAGGAATATTAGCGACAAGATTGTTAACATCATGTGCATTTGGGTCAGAATTATCAAGAAAGTTGGCCAAGATTTCAGCGAAAGGCAGAAGACCACTTATATCAAAAGGTTCTGCTCTAGTGGAAGATGCTACAGGAAACTCGGGACTTGCATCAATAAAAGGAAACTCAACTTCTTCAGCTTGCTCATTCAAATTCATAGGTTCTCCTGGAAGAAATCTGCCAGGTTCTTCCCCTTTGATGCATGCAAATGAATTATTCACATTGGTGAAGCAAATTTAGGACCACAAACTACTAAACTAAAAGAATGAAAAATGACTCAGAAAATTTCTTTGCTCAATACCATCCCTATCAGCGATGCCAAAAATGAACCGCCTCACAATAGGTGCTTAGTAATCATGCCTAAAGCCTCTCTTAGGAATAGTTTATTCAATCTAAAGATCACTTCTCCCACCATGAGGTGCATTTAGTTTGTCAACCCAGGGACATATACTTGAAATGGTACGACACAGTATGTGCACTAAGTTCCTAAAAGAGCCACTCTACCTATGTTGTAGGAAAGTAAAGTACATGAAAGGAATCTATACGAGGGCTGAAAAAAAGGAAACACACTTACTCCTTACTAAAATGAATGCTACAACTTGCAAACTCTACTTAAACCTATTCTTTCAACCTAGAGCATTCACTATAACTATCCTTGCAGGTGCTGCAGGAACATTCACAAAGTACAATGCTGCAGGAAGAAACTGTAATCTTATATCTAGAATGCTGGAAATGTAGAAAGTAAATCTATTCTACTTCTACTCTAATCCACCTACTAAGTGGGTCCCCTTGGTCGACTTCTGCTAATCTATGAACACATAATATGAACCAAAAGTTATTTCATTATCTTTCAAAACTAATTACATGAGAGTGATACATGAAACTGAAAATGAACTTGTTGTGCAAGATACAATAAGAACATTGTATTAAAAAATTTTTTGAACTTACAAACTATCAATCTCATCCCTATAAATAGAGGATTGACTTTCTTATTCTGAAACAGAAAAAGGAACTATCTAACTAAAACCGCGCCAAAGAGAAAAAATAGGAAACACAACAGCCCACAACATATGCAATGAAGTCTGGGTGACCAAGTCAACATGCTGGGAACACAGAGGGAATATAGCAGGGCCACATTCATGCGTCTCTAAAATAGTGGCTCCTGATTTGTGGTAGCCACGTATTTTGATGCAATGATGGCTTATCCGTTCGAAGCTAGTCTTTAACATCTTCTTTCAATGCTGTCGACCACTCCCAGTGACTCCTATTTCTTGGAAGGATTAATTATCATGCAAAATATATTCACACAAGTAACTTGTTCAAATTATTCTAAATGTTAGAAAACACATTCTGATTATTATATGAAATACTGAAACACATATATATATATAATATTAAACTAATATGACATATCTATTCCACCCATGGTTTAATGGTTCTATTTGTACTTGACATAAGTTCAACTGAATAAAAGTTCACAATTGTTCTGATAATACTTAAAAATAGAGTATAAGGATTAATATAATAGAGACAGTAAAATGGCTCATCATCACCCATGAAGAATGCTCCTCCAATTGTGCTCTTTCAGTCATCAATGTTTCCAGCCCAATCAACATCTATATAGACTTGTAGCTCAAATTTTCCTTCTCCTTTGTACCATAAGCCATAGTCCTCGGTGTTCTTCAGATATCTCAGAATTCTCTTGACAGAAGTCATATGTGATTCTTTGGGATTAGCAGAGAATCTTGCAACTATTCCAACTGTGTGTGCTATATCTGGTCTGGTGTGAACAAAATACATTAGTTTGCCAATCATTGATATGTATAAGGTCTGATTTAGCTCATTGGATTTGTCTTCTTTTGTCAGCTTATATCTAGTAGCCATAGGTGTTCCAACTGGTTTGAAATCTTCCATCTTGAATATCTTCAACACTTCTTTGATGTATTTAGACTAAGTGATGTATATACCTACATCTTATTGAAGAATTAGTGGACCAAGAAGGAATTTGATCCCTCCAAACATATACATTTCAAATTCCTTACTCATTTCATTAGAAAAATATTAGCATAACAATTCATTTCCCCCAAAAATGATATCATCAACAAAAATTTCAACAATCAGAATATTACCATCGGTATCTTCTTTTAAGTACAAATTGCTATTTTCACTTGTTCTAACAAATTTTATGCTAATGAGGTATGAGTGAAGTCTTTCATACCAGGCTCTCAGTTCTTGTTTCAATCCATACAAGGATTTATGTAGTCTACATACCATGTTTCTCTTGTATTGGTCAACAAACCCTTCTGGTTGTTCAATGTATACCTCTTCTTCTAGTATTCCATTCAGGAATGCAGATTTGACATCCATTTGGTATACCTTGAATCCTTTAAATGTAACATAAGCAAGTAAGATTCTAACTCCTTCTAGTCTATCAATGGGTGCAAAGGTTTCTTCATAATCAATACCTTATTCTTGTGTATATCCATTGCATATTAATCTTGTTTTGTTTCTAGTGACTTCTCCATTCTCATTTAGCTTGTTTCTGAATATCCATTTGGTACCAATGACATTCTTGTCATCTGGTTTTGATACTAGTGTCCATGTATTATTCTTCTCAGTCTGTTCTATTTCATCATTCATAGCACTAACCCATTCTTTATTCTCAAGTGCATTGTTAAAAGATGTAGGCTCAAAATCACAAAGTAAACATATGGTGTTAAGTGACATACTTCTTGTTCTTGTTCCAGACTTTTTGTCTCCTATGGTTTGATTCTATGGATGATGTCTTCTGACATACCTGGCAAGTTTTGGTTCAGGTCTATTTTCATCATTCTGATCATCTTCTTCACTTTCATTCTCATCTCTAATGTTTAGAACATCATCTTGAGGATTATCATGATTGTCGGTAATTACAGCCCGATGCTCGAGTGCAATGTTATGATTCTTAGGAGTGACACATTTTTGCTCATGTAGAGTGTCAGGTTTTGTATAAACAAACCTATTTTATTCCTTCGGTTCCTTTTTTCTTTCCTTATCATTCTTTTCTTCAAATTCATCTATTTTCACATTTGCACTTTCAATGATTTCGTTAGATGACTAGATAAGAAATTTATAAGCCTTGCTTTTGGTTGAGTACTCTAGTAAGACACCTTCCTCACTTTTGGAGTCAAGTTTTCCATTTCTATCATCCTTCAAAATATAGCATTGACTACCAAAGATTCTAAAGTAACTTACATTGGGTGTATGACCATACCAAAGCTCATAGGGTGTCTTCTTTGTGTCCTTCAATTGTACTTTGTTTAATGTGTAGACAACAGTATTGACAGCTTCCCTCCAAAAATTTTGAGTGATTCTTTTCTCAATCATCAATGTTTTTGGACAGTCAACAATTGTTTTGTTTCTCCTTTCAGCAATTCCATTTTGCTGTGGTGTTCTTGGTGTAGAAACCTATCTTTTAATTCCATGCTCATTGCAATAGTTAGTGAATTCTTTTGAAGTAAATTACCCTCCTCTATCTGACCTTAAGCATTTCAATTTATTTTCACTTTATTTTTCTACCATTTCTTTATACCATTTAAACATCTTAAATGCTTTTGATTTATCTTTTAAAAACATGACTGTCATCATTCTAGAAAAATCATCAACAAAGAGAATAAAATACCTATCTCCATAGTAGCTCTTTGTCCTCATAGGTCCACATAGATCTGTATGGACTAATTCTAGAATTGTAGTCGATGTATGGGTTTTTCTCTTGAAAGTAGACTTTGTCATCTTACCCTTTTGACAATTCTTGCATGTGATATGCTCAAGCTTAGTCATGCTCGGTAAGCCTCTGACATTCCTTTTGTTGCTTATCTTTATCATGTTGTCAAAGTTCACATGACACAATATTTTGTGCCATAACCATATGTCTTTGTTTCTAGCCATTAAAAAAGTGGTGTTAGTGTCATCAAGATAGTAAAGGTTACCTTTGGTCTGCTCACCGGTACCATTCAATCTTCCTGATTCATCGTAGATCTTTGCCTTCTTATTTTCAAATGCTACTCTATGACCTGAATTATTCAAATGTGAAACACTTAACAAATTATAATTTAGTCCTTTTACCTAGTAGGCATTTTCTCATTTTATCAAGTTATTCAACATTATGGTTCCTTTACCTTCAACTAGACAAGGTGTATCATTTTCCATTCTCACTGAACCACCATTATAGTATTCAAAAGTCTCAAAATTTTATTTATCACTGGTCATATGGTGAGTGCAACCACTATTTATGATCCAGACATAATTTTTACTAAATTTAGATATGAGTGTAGTTTATACATACCTTTCTTCATCTGAATCATCCTTCATGTCTACAAATACCATCTCGGTGTCTTCTTCTAATTTAGTGTCGGTGCCATCAGCTCTGTTCTCAGCTAGGTAACAAGATTTCCTCCCTTTGTCCATGTAGTCTTGGGTATCTCTTTTGTTAGATTGTCGATTTCTTTGATAATCTCTATTATCACCTTTATCAAAATTCTTCTCATATGATCTGTCATTTCCTCTGTCATCTTTGCTTTGGTTTGAACATCTTGCAGCAAAGTGTCCAACCTCTTTACAATTGAAACATACAAGTGGTAATTTGCCTTTGTATCTACATTTGTATCCACCTTTGCCTCTCTGCAATCTTCTGGCCATAAGTACTTCAATCTCATCAATTCCTTGATCCTCATTATCACCGTCACTATCACTTCTAACAACATGTCTATGACTTGAGTTACTTATCTTTAGAGAAGAATTGAATGTAGATTCTATAGATGGTAAGAAACTATTATCAAAGTTGTTCATCTCAAATGAAATTAGTGTACCTATCAGAATATCTAGAGTAACTATATTGTTTGCAACTACTCTCATTTCATGAATAGAAGAAACTCTTATAGAATAAACATGCAATAAGGCTCTTAAGATTTTTCTTACCACTATCTCCTCTTCAAGTACACCTCCAACTCCTCAGATAGAATTTACTACCTCTTTGATTCTACAGCTATACTGAGTGATGTTTTCTCCTTCTTTCATTCTTAGGTCATCAAACCTTCCTCTTAGGATTTCTTCCTTTGCTCTTAGTACATTGGCATCTCCTCCATGTACAAGCTTCAACTTATCCCAAATTTGTTTTGTAGAGGTGTAGGTTTTGACATCTTCAAACTCATCATCAAAGAGTGATGATGCAAGTTCTATCGTCATGTAGTTATGCTCATGCTTTACTCTTAATTTCTCAAGAGTGTGAGGTCATGTAGGAAACACATATTCAATATCTAAGTATTGAACAATATCATTTCCAATACCTGATAGGTGGATTCTTATTCTGCTTTGCAATGTTGCAAAGTTGTCTTTATTCAACTTGGGTACAGCTTGTATGATCATCTGGTGATCTTTTTCTTGAGCTGTTAAACTCCCTTTCTACACACACAAGCTCTGATACCAATTGTCAGTAATAACTAAGAGAGGGGGGTGAATCAGTGGCCTCAAAAATATTCCAATAATCAACCCAAAAACTTAGTACCACAATATTAAGCCTCTAATTATCTTCAGTCCTATAAGATGAATGCCTCCAAATAATTTTATCAAATTACTACTTTTCATAATGCTTTGTAAAACCTTCTACTATATGTTTACCGAATAGCAGTCTATTAATTTACCGAAAGATAGTAAATTATCTAGAGTATACTGATCAATCTAGTTAAGTTATGTGTAATGGAAAACACTAAAGTAAAGACTCATAAACATATTGACACATGGATTTTTAATGTGGAAACCCTCTTAAGGAAAAAAACTACGTGGGAATGGTAACCCAAAATTTTCACTCTTCTGAAGTGAGCTTGGTGAAGAGACAACCCTGTTAAAGGTTACAAACACATTGTTAGGTGTGACCTTGTTAGAGGATTTAAAAGTTTAGTTTGTCACTTGATATCGAGCATCTCTATGCTACCTTCCTCGATCAAACACTCACTTGGCCTATCAATAGGTATCTGACATCTCATGCTATCTTCATGATCAAAATTTTTGATACTCCTTGAAATGTATCTCACTATAGAAAGGATCTTTAAATCATTCTCAGTTAAGAGACTTTCTGAATCAATGGTTAAACTAAAACAATATGATCTGTTCACATATACAGCTTATACTTGAAGATTTTTAGATCTATTGTAATCTCATAAAACTATTCTGATCAATATATCTCAGTTTATACCTTTTCTCCAGTTTGATTTTTCTCAGTGATGTTATTCTCTATTGCTCAATGCCCGCATAAAACTTTAGCTCTTTCCTCAGCTTGTTGATCAAGACTGTATGAAGTTTCTCTTCATCAGTTTTTCTTCACTATCCTCTTTTCATTCATTCACCCACCACACCAATTCATAATTAATTGAGTTGTCTCTTTATAGACATGATATCAGCATTGTTAAGTTATTGATTTTCTTGCTCTTGGCATGATCTACAATTCTCACCAATTAGATTTAAAGTAAAAATTATATTTTATCTCACTAAGATCTTCTTGCCAACTGGACAAAATAGATTTAAATCCATTACTTATCTCTGACTTTATCTTGTCGATGAAAACAAAGATAACTACCAGTTAAGTCTATATTTATCTCTTCCAGCTAGATATTTTGTCATCTTTGAACTCAAGTTAATTTTGTTGTTTAAATATTTGATAGCTTCGGTCAAAATTTTAGTTCTCCTTGGGATTCTTCGTTGGTTTACACTATGTTTCTGGTCATCAGTTATGCTGGTGATTCTGCTCGTCGGTAATGCTCCTCGGTGTTCTTGCTCGAGCAACACTATGACTTGACTTTCGGTGATCTTTGTCTGTCGGTGTTCACTGACGGTCGGTGTTTGAAGTCATAATGTGAACGCTTATCTTTTATGCATTACTGAAAGCATAATATTTTTCTCTTTGATTCTCTAAATTCTTTGACACTTTGATTATAACTGATTAGATTATATCAAGTTGACATCAATGAAAATACAATTCATTAACTGATTTATTGTCTTGCATTATCCTTCTTCATTTCGGTGATCAAATTAACATTTTCAAACATTCAATTAGTTACATGTCATCATCATCATCAGTAGCATCATCATCATCATCATCTTCTTCTTCAAAAAAAAAGTTATGACAGGAACATCATCGACTAACAGTCATTTGTGATCATGATCAACAACATCTTCTAGTTGTTCGCAATCTTCATCTTGCATTGCATTATACCTCATCGTCCATCCTCTTAGATCATTTCTAACAAAAAATGACCAACCCAATTTATGTGGAACATCAGAGTAAAATATCTGCCCACATTAGCTTGGAAGAACATAGTGCTCATCTCCAACTGGCTCAAATCACCTTGTATTAATCATTGTAAATACATTTTCATACTCAATAATAGTTCTATCAGGATCATTTTGATTAAGTCGTAGCCTGTACCATCTGAAGACAAAGAGAACTAATCTAAAGGAATTAAAGTCACACTCAAGTATATCATCCAAAATGCCATTGTATCAATTTTCAGACTCTTGAGGATGTAAGTCATTTCTAGATTAAATATTAGTCACCTAAAAGACTGCACTTATCCCATAATAACAATTTTTCTTTGTGTCTGATCTAAATTTTTGATGCAAAATTTATGACCATTACTAAACATAGCCTTGTGGTGTTTGACGTAAAAAAATGTCAAACATGTATAAATTATTGCATTGGGAGTTCATAAATCTACGGGTGATTAACAAATTTATACGTAGTTGGAAATCTCTTAAACCATATGCTAAATCTATATCCCTTTCTGTAAAATTTGGATCTCCATTATGATGAGCTTTTTTAACCAATTAAGACACAAATTCCCATGTTAATGTGCAACCTAAATGATGACATTGTTCAATCTATACCGTCATCCAATCTTGATTGTTTACAATAGACAAATGTATTGCATTTCACTCTTGAGCAGCTGTACAAAAAATAAATAGATGACTTACAACCGATTAATTTTGAAGATTAAGAATTAATTAACAACTAAAATAATATTTTATAATTTATTAACTCTCACTTTCCTCAATCTACCTTTCCCCACCAAGTACTCCCCTTCAAATTTTCTAATGGTGTCAAGATCCCAAAGGCAATCTATATGGATCTTTGTTACAAGCTTAGAAGGATATTCAGTAACGTACACAATAGTTTGGTATACCATATATCCCTCCACACTAGAACCCTCATGACGTGTTCTTTTCTAAACCAAAGATTTCAAAAAATTTCAAGTTCCTCTCAGCCATCCATATTGACCGAGTGTGTACGGGTCCCCAAAATTCAATTTCCTCAACTTGGTGTATGAGGTAGTATTATTTGTGCATTGAAAAAGATTGAAGGTAGACACTTTTGCATTTCACACATTAGATAAGGAATTCTTCTCTTCCAATATTTTATATTTTCTTTATGAATTTTTTTAGATGACAACCACCTACAAGACATTCAAGACACAAAAATATATAAACACGAGACTTTACAATATATTACATAACAAGAAAAAAAATTGCAAATAAAATAAATATATATAGCCATTTGAATAGATATCATTGCTTACCTCATGTATTTTCCAAGATCATATATCACCTTTTTGATGTTATTGTTGAAGTTCTCTAGGAGAGATAGGGGTAGCACGTGCTACAACAATTATAAAAATCATCATGTCATTATTTTCTCACATAATACATTGAGAAGTACATGCAGTTTACAAATATATTATAAATACAAAAGAACATGACTTATCTTGATGAAGGTATGCCAATCATGCATTTTCAATCCTAGCCTAAATTCACTTTTCTTTGATATGTTATTGCTTATGTTCACAAAAAATCCTGTGGGATATCAAATTTTTTCATGACTTCTTTTATGGCATCACTTTGCTACTCTGTTAATAACCAAGGAAGGGAACTTATTTTAATCCATTCTCCATTTCTATTTGTTTCGATGAAATTTTTCAATGCATGATTGGATTCATGAATGTCGCTACAAATTTTGACAATTTTTTTTTGTCACATCTTCCATCCAATATGTTCCACAATGTCTCTGTTACATTCTTTCCAATATGCATAGTATCAAATAAATGCACAATTTGTAGTAGGGAAAACTACTAAATTGTCTAGGATAAATTTTTAATCCCTTTGGAAGGTGCTCAGTAGTAGTTCCTTGACGACCTTCATGATCATCAATCACATAATCAACAAATAAAATATAATATAAATATATAAATTCCAAACATAAATCATTAGGTAGAACAGTAGTACCTTGACGATTAATTCTATTATATTCCAACTTCCATAGGCAAGTTGTCATTATTTGTGGCTTAGATGTAGTCTCTTCTTTCCCATTGAAAAGATGTTTTTTGTAGTTTAATACTTATGATTTCTATGGAGGAAGTTCCTATACTTATCAAACACCTGCTTTCCTAAATTTTTTGAATGAAAAGATTTCATCTTTGGACCACAAATTGGATATGAAAATTTTCCCTTTGTTTGAAGACCTACAAGATAATGATACAATTGGATTAAATGTGTTAATTTTTATATTTTAAATTATCATGTGCAACTTGAATTCACCATAATATACTAGAAAAATGTGTTAGCCCTGGGGCATGATGTATTGTCCATACAGGCATTGCATGGAATTGAAATTGTCTGTATCCTATAGGTCTAGAGATGTCATACATAGTGAAACCATTTCATAACTCTAGAAACTCATCGATATGAGGCTCAATATATACTCATATCTTTAACTTGGTATTTACCTAGTTGAATGAACAACAACATTACATAATTATTGTGACCATTTTATTGCAAGATTTATAATTACATGCAAATAACTATTAAATGATCAAATATCTGGAACAATCATTGCCAACATAATGTGCTCCCTCATTATTGACATCCATGGAGGAATGTTATTGTTGATGATAAAAATAAGCCAAATAGAGTAAACAGATCTTAGCTCTCCAAGTGGATTGACACCGTTGGCTGCTAATGAAAGCTTGAGATTTTGAGGTTCTTTGATAAAGTGTGGACACTTTTCCTCTATCTCCTTAAATGAAGAACCATTTGCAGACATTCAAATAGTGTCATCTCGACTCTTATTGCATGCATGGTAATCCATAAATTTTGCCAAGTTACTAAACCTGAATTTTTTTTGCAAAAGTGGTATAATGGGGATGTAATGAAGAACCTTGTGAGACACCTTTTTTGTTATTTGATCTCTTCGATATCTACTCATATGACATTCAGGACATTCTGTTCAAAATTCATGTTCTTTATGATAAATAATATGATCATTGGGAAAAACATCTATTGCTTGATACTCTGTTCCATTATCTTTCATAGTGGCACATAATTCTCGGCATGAGTGAGGGAGAATATTCGATGGTGGTAACAAAAAATCACTTATCAATCTATAAAAAAAATATAAGTTGTCAATATTAACAATATTTATGGTTCACGCTTCACCCTTTATTTACTAGAATGACATATATGACATACCTTAGCATACGTGACATTGTTTTGTTGGATAAACCATTCATAACCTTCAAGTTCAACAACAACAATATAAAAGAGAGAAGAGTTGTTTGGGAGCCTTTGTAAAGGGTTGTGGCTGCCTTCTCAAGTAGAGGTATATCATGGATGTCATCAACATCATCCTGATCATTATCATTAGTTGCGCCAGTACCAAATGTGTCATGGATCAATGTATTAGTACCATCATCTTCAAATGTGTTATCTAGTGCATGATCATCATCTTCTATGGGATCATAATCTTCAGCTTCAATATTCACACCTCCATGATCCTCCACTTCCAAAAACATATTCTCCATATTCGCACCTCCAAGGTTCATATCACGCACTACCCTAGGGAGGCTGACCTATATAAAAATGATGAACGCAAATAAACCATGGTAATGATCTCATCATCAAGTGTATTTCATATATATATATATATATATATATATATATATATATATATATATCTTATTAAATAAATATAATGAAAAACTTACCAATTGATGATAATCAAACCCCCCTTCAATGTGACCATTATCCCTACAATGTCTTTTAGCTATTTTGATTATCAATCTTCTAGTGTTTAAGACCTTACAAATATTGCAGGGACAATAAAATTTTCCATCATGTTTTCTTTTGAAGTTAGACCATAATCTATTGATTGTATCCCCATTATGTTTTTCACTTAGATTATATGACATGATCCTTCTTCACTTAGATTTTCTATAACCTAATTATATATAGAAATTGAAAATTTAGTTATGAAATAATGTTTTAGTATAGTATACCAAACTGAAATATTTCTGCTTTTGTAGTCTTCCACCTCAAACTCTTTCCTATTGTGGAAAGAAAGAAAGATATTCAAATAATATAGTAGTTTGTAAATCAAACTAAATTATCATATATATTATACACAAAATATATCAGAAGTGCATCAAATTTGACCAAGCACTACTAGGAGCTAGACCCGACAACAAATGGACTTGTGATGATTTTCACAATAATACATTTTTTGCAGGGTAAGGTCCCAGTAGTGCTTAGGAAAATCTGCATGGTGAAGGTTGTATATATGTTGTATATGTTGTGTGTGTGGGTGCACACATAAAAAAGGGGGCCTTTATCTTTGATCTTAAAATGAAAAATATGCCTATCTAATAATTTTTGAGGGTACAGGGAACAATAAATGGAGGCAACTTGAGACAAAAAAATGGAGGCAAGTTGTTGATTGAGGGTGTAGGGAACAACACCCATCAGTACTTTTATCGAATTGTAAATTTCAATTTTCAACCATTTTGTGAATATAGAACATGGATGTAGTCTTAAAAAAAAAAATTAAATGTAGACACGACAGATTACTTATTTTTTTATTCTACATTACTTACTATTTCAGTCCACGTTCCACCTGCAACTTGATCAAGTCTTGTTTGATGCTTCAATTTTGTGTTGGTTTTCCTGTAGAAGTACACAGTTTTGTGTTTACCCAATATGTTATTAAAAAAAAAAAAAATAGAATAAAATACTTGTTGAGAAAGATCATCATAGGAGTATCAAAAACTTGAGATCCAGAGGTAACTCAACATTATAATACTCTTACATTCAACCTTCATCTCATGCACCTAATAAATAAGAGATAAAATATATGAAATTGAAAAATTACATTACAAGATAATGAGCTAAAACCATACAATTATTTTCAGATGTATGCAAAATGTCAAAGTGTAGATAAGGAACATGAATTGTTTGACAGAATGCCTCAAAGAAATGTGTTCACATGGAATGCAATGATTTCAGGATATGCACAAAATTGATTTTTTGAAACGGCTCTACAAACTTTCAAGCAAATGCAATTGTTAGGTGTAAATCCAGACTCCATAACCTTTGTCAGCGTCCTCCTTTCCTGTGCTAAAATGGGAGCTTTGGACCAGGTCATCAACATTCATCAGAGTATAGAGGATAGAGGGGTTTTATTAAATGTTACAGTTGCAACTGCCTTGATAGACATGTATTCAAAATGTGGGAGCATAGAGAAGGCACATGAATTGTTTGACACAATGCCTGAGAGAAGTGTGGTGTCGTGGACTACAATGATTGCAGGATATACACAAAATGGATTTGATTAAAAGGCTTTAAAGAAAATGCAATCGGCATGTGTAAAGCCAGATTCCACAAGCTTTTCTAGCATCCTCTCTACCTATGCCAAAATGGGAGATTTGGAACAAGGAATGGACATCCATCAAAGCATAAATGATAGAGGAGTTTTGTTAGATGTTGTTGTTGCAAATTCTTTGGTAGACATATATGCAAAATGTGGAAGCATGGATAAGGCATGTGAATTTTTTGACAGATTCCCTCAACGAGATGTCATCTCATGGAGTACAATGGTTGCAAGGTATGTACAAAATGGATTTGTTAAAAAGTCATTAGAAATTTTCAAGAAAATGCAATTGGAAGGCGTAAAGCGAGATTCCACAACTTATACTAGCATCCTCCCTTCCTGTACCAAAATGGGAGCTTTGGAACAAGGTATTGCATTTGCTTGAAATTTTGTAGATCTGTTTTAGAAAATCCATTTTGTGCATATCATGCAATCATTGCATTCCATGTGAACAAACTTCTTTGAGTCATTTTGTCAAACAATTCATGTGCCTTGAATATTTTTAAATCGTCCAAAGACCATATGTGAAATGACATATAGGGTGTTGGAATTCTCTGTGATCTAGTGCCCTTTTCCATTTAAGACATTAAATGAGTATAATTACTCTTGAGATCTCAATATCTTATTTAATGCAACATACCAAGTCTAACTACCTAATAATTTAATCAATTAATGAACAATTTATGGGAAATAAAGTTTGCCTTTATTTTTAATAACATAAGTAACTACTATCCTTTTCACATGAACATGAATAATAGAAAGTTTGTTTACTTATTGGAAGAGATATAATATTTATTGAATAACTAACTTCACATGAGAGATAATTTAACTAACAATTTCCATTTCTCTAATACCAAAAGAAATATTTAATAACTGATTCGCATGAAGAGGAAATTATCAATTTTTCTATTTCTAAATTATTGTGTAAAAGAAAGCATAAGCTGTAATAAGTGTCAAAGCATAAATAATAGAACTTGATAGCTGTAATAGCTTGATAGAACTGTGTAAAAAAAAGCATAAGCTATAATCCTAATGACCTAGAGCATATAAAGGGTTGTTCCCTTCCCTGAAGGATTGATAAGGTAAGAATAATAATTCTGATCCATCTATATGATTGAGAGCATAAAAAATTAGATATATTTATTTCCATACATAGAAATTAGGTCTAGTCATTTTCCCATCTATTCTTCAATAGAAAGAATATGTATATTGATGAACATTTCATTTAAGTAGCTAATCCTATCACTTTTTCCCTTCAAAATAATAAAAGATAATATCTCTCCACTTTCATCTAGCATGCCCCTTGGAAGACTGGGCATTGTCTTTCAAGTGTCGTAAGAAGCCATGATTCCACAAAGTATCTCTCCATAATATAACAAGGTAAAAATCCCCAATTTCAGAACAAGGAAAGACTAAAAAAAGAGCAATTGGAGATTTTGGATATGATTGCATTTTGCATTGCACATAAAGTAACATGGAGTGGAATCTGAACAAATATGGAAAATCTTGAAATTCAAGGTGTGGGCACATGAAAAATAAAATTTTTAGAGGGTGTTACACTTTGAATTTCATGAAAGGCTTCATGTAGTAATACTTGCAATTGGGATTAGAAATCCTGATTCGAGAGTATTATAACATTGTTCATGGTGGATATAAAAAATCTTGATTTTTAAAATGCAGAGGGATGTATTTGAAATTCTCAATCATGGCTGCATTTAATATCTCATGGAAAGACTGTGGGAAGTTATGATTTTGGAACTAGGGTATGCAAAACACAATGTATTCAAGGATTTTGTAATCTTTGAAAGCATATATCACATTATTTATATTCAGATAAATTTTCAAATAACCAATCAATAAGAAACCCTACACATGGAGCATCAATGAAGAAATATATCAGAAATCTTAATGATTTAAGAAAATACGTCTATGAAATAGACAAAAATGGCCATAATAAACCCTAACACAGGAAATTTATGGACTAATTTATAAGGCTATTTTTTTTTTTTGTTAGAAATGATCACATATAATTAAAATCTACTATTGAAAGAACAAAAATGAGAGATTTTAAGCAAAATGGTCATGAACTTGTAAAAATGACTTTGAATTGTACAACAATGACCACATTTTTCACCAAAAATGATCATAAGATATTAAAATGCAGAGATATATGGAGCTGCATATTTGATTTAAAGCATGTCTCCAAAGCTGGTAGAATACCCCTATCCAAGGGTCAACTATGTAAGTCTCTCAGAAGCTTAACATAATAAAAAAGAAGGTTAAAGGATAAAATATATCTACTTTTGGTGGCATTTTCTTAATGAATTACCTTTATATTGCACTTGGTTTTGTTTAATTTGGTATTTTTTTGCTTGAGTTAGAGGGAAAACCATGTCTGCGGGTAAAAAAACCACAAGAATTGGGGCCATGTTGGAAGATGTGGCCCTAACCTACTATTTCACCATGGGAAATTGGTGCCACTGGATGAAGAGTAAGTTAAGGAAAGGTTCTAATGAATTACAAAGGCTTAGAGTTGGGGAAGTTGATTTGGGGCTTGAACTTTGATGCCCTAAGCTAAATGTTGGCTATGTCTTTAGCCTGCAAGAAGGAGAAAGGAGTGCAACAACAGACCAAAAGTGAACTTGGGACTAAGTACTGATTGAATCAAGGTATTTGAAGACCATATAACCCTTCCAAATGAATTTAAATATGCTAAGTACCCAAATTTAGACTAATCCATTAGGCCCTAGCTTAATCTGACCACTTAGGCTAATGCACTGTTGTGACAGTTTAAGTTTGCAGGTTTAGAACAGTCGCTTTTCACTTTGGTATTTAACCTTATGGTGTTTGAAGGTCTTAAAAATATTGTAAGGAGTCTTGGTTCCCTATTGACCATTTTCATTGAAGGGAACATTCACTGTTGTAGCCTGATAGGGGAGGAGTAGAAACACTATGTTTTCTTGTAGATGTAGTTTGGTGCAGGGGCACCTAGATAGGGCTAATGATGCAATGTGACCTAGAGATTATTTTGATGTTTTAGCTTGTAGTGGTTCTAGCTAGACCACTAGGTTAATAAAGGGACATGTAGGTCCTAGTGTGTAGTGTGTTAAGTGAGAGGATGCCTAATTATGTCCTTAGTGACCTTTGAGTCCAATCTAGGTTAATTAGGGTGTTTTGTGATTTTAGTGCCAAATTTGGCCAAGAAAGGGACTAAAGGTCCTATTTCATGTTTTTACACCTTAATTAGTGATTTCGGAAGGTTGGAAAACTTTTGACCAAGTTTGGATGGCATATCCAAAAAGTTGCAAAAGTTGTCAATGTTGTCATTGACAACATTGGTTGCAAGATTGCAACTTCGATGGAATTAGTTCTTTAAATGTTTGAAACTAGTTTTTTAGTGCCTTGGTCAACTACATAAGGCTATCCTTGAGCTTTTTCAAGGGTTGGAAATTTTTTGTCAGAGTGTGTACGGATTGTAGAATTGAAGAACAGTTACAGTTTGAGTAATTTGTGAGCATTTTGCATTGTAATGGATTGACTCAACTTCTGTAAACATTGTTTGTGATAATGTAGATTTTTCTTATACTTTGTGTGGTGGTAGTTTTATAGTTTTCTAGTTTGAATAGTTTTAGTTTTTTTTGTAAAATCTTTTTGTTTATGTCCAGTCGCTGGCCTGAATAAGGTATTGTGTGCAAATGGGGTCATAGATCCATTTTCCACCATGGGACTTGTACGGGCCATTGGAATATGGAAGGTGACTCCATGAAAATTATGTATAGTGAAGGAGGGGCCTAGAAAAGCTTGGTAGATATTTATAAGGTGATTCCTAGGCGAGCCAGAGATGCATGGCTAGGGATCACCAACAGTTGTAGAGCTAGTTTGGTGGATTGAAAGCATTCATTTCTTCAATCAAAGCATGGAGAGGAATAGGGTTATGTGTTTTGAAGTCTCAAATTGCATGGGAAGGTTTTATGAATGATTCTTAGTGGCAATAACAAGGTTTTTGTCAGACTGGATTTGAAAGCCTTGAAAGCTTGAATTTTAGCCTTAATTATAGGCAGTGTTGTTTGGACAACTTGGGAACCCTATACCTAGAAAATCTCTAGTTTCTTGATAAAATGGTATCTAAATCCTATGCTTGTTTCCATACCTGTTAAGAATTTTTGTTATTTATTATAGAAATAGAGCCTAATTAGGCCTAATTGCTTATAGCCCTATTTGGGAAGCAATTGTTGTGTTTCTTGGAACTCGATTAGGGTTCCAATGCAAAATGTGGTTGCAGGTAGTGGAAAGGGTCCTAGTAACATCTTCAAATCCCTATTTCTCTCTGTGAAGTGATTACTAATTAGCTTGGGTCAGTTTGAGCATTTTGGGAAGAGGGAGTTACAAAGGCCATTGGAGGCCTAGGAAGAAGCATGGTAAGTTTTTGTTCTAATTTATTGATGTTCACTAGTTGAAGGAAGTAGGATCTTGTGAGGAAAATCCTAAGGAGAATAGGGTTAGTTGAAGAACCCTATTAGGTCAATAAAGTGGCCTAGGATCCCTTAGAGGAAACTAGGAAAAAGAAAGACTAGTGTTACATAAGAGTGGTATCAGAGAAAGTTGAGAAACTTGGGAAGGTAATGTATGTTTGTAATAACTGGTGAATCAGTAGGAGAGTCAAAGATTGTGAGAAATGCAGATTTAGCTCAGGAAGTTGATGAGAAAAAGGAGAGGAACCAACTCCTTGAATAAGCCTTATAAGGCATGAGGCTAACACTAGAGGAAGTTTCTAATGAAGTGACTAGAAGCAGAGAAGGAGTGGAAAGAAGTGATAAGGGCACAAATGTTTCTAAGGAAGATATCATTCCATAACCATACACTTTCTTGAATGAAGAGCCATTCTTGAAGGCCATCAAAAAATTAGGTGGCAAAGAATTAGAAGGAATCCCTTTGTTTAGTGGAAATATGGACATTGAAGCAGCCATGGATTGGATAGAGGGAATGGAGAGCCATTTAAAATGTGAGGGTGTGACTGAAGCCCAAAAGATTGAGGTGGCCAAGTATAGACTCAGAGGATCAGCTTTGACTTGGTGTAAATACCTTCAGGATGAGAGGGTAAGAATGGGGAAGCAACCCATAGAAAATTGGAATGCAATGACAACCAAGCTGAAGGAGAATTATCTCCTTGAGGATTATGAAATCCAACCTCATAGAAAGAGACAAAAATTGAAAAAAAAAGACCTAGATGTGGCTTCATACACTGAGGAATTCCAAAGATTGTGTCTAAGGTCTAAATGGAAAGAAGAGAAGTCAATCAAAGTGGCTAGATACTTGGGTGGATTGAAGTGGAAAATCCAAGAGGAGATTAGCCTATGGACACCAACTAAAATACATAAGTGTCATCAATTAGCCATAATAGTGGAGGAGAAGAAAAATAAGAAAGGTGACTCTAGCTTCAAGAATAACAGAGGTAGAGGAAGAGATGAAATGTGACAAAGAGGAGGCTACCAAGGCAGAGGTAGTGAGAGAAGGTCACAAGGTGAGAACAAGTTGATAGAGTAGAACACTGAAAGTAGTTCAAGAGGAGGCTATAACAAAGGTAGGGGTAATCATGGGGGTCCTAGTAGAGGACGAGGAGGTAGGAGTAGTTCTTACTTTTGCAACTATGAATTGCTATTATTGTGGGCAATTAGGTCATCCAGCCTATAGATGTCCTAACAAACCTTCTGTAGCAAACAATGATAAAAGGGTAGCATATGCTCATGAGGACACTTCAAGTGTCAAAGCACCTTAGATTGACCATCTAGATTTAGAGATGGTTGAGAACTTGATGTTCAGGAGAGTACTAATAAGACAACTAATCAAGGATGAGCCCAAACATAGGAGGTCTTTGTTTAGAATTAGATGTAAAATCCATGGCAAGGTTTGTAAAGTGATTGTGGACTCTGGATCCAAAGATAATGTCATCTCAGAGGAGGCAGTAGTGAAGCTCAAGCTAGCTAACATACCCCATGTAAATCCTTATAAGGTGACATGGCTCAACAAAGGCCAAAGTGTATTGGTAAATGAGACGACATGGGTAGTGTTAACATGCTTTCAGCACCCAAATTCTAAATTTTCAAGTTTGAGCCCTACAGATAAACTCCTCCAAATTTTCTTATCCTTTTTGATCATTCATGCAATATGCATTGTCAAATATTGAACCTTGAACCACAAGTTCAAAGTTCAAGATTCAACATTTCAAAAGGCATCATGCAGGTTCAAAGTTCAAAGTTTGAAATGCAGTTTGCAAGGTTCAAGTTCAGAGTTCTGAATCGAGCTTACAAATTTAGAAAGTTCAAGTTTAGTTCAAAGCCAAGTTCAAAGTTAGATTTTGATATGAAGATTTAAGCACCACAGTTTGGAAGCTCAGATTCTATGTTTTTTTCAACACATTTTTATGGTTTGGATTCTAGATTAAAGATTGAAGTTTGGGTTCAAGATCAGTGCTTCACTTCCAAGATCTAGGTTTGCAGACTCCATCCACTCTCTTGGAAGGTATGCCGTGCATGTAAAATTGATGGAGGAAGTCTAAATCACCTTTGAATAGAAAGGTGATGAGTATATACAAGCTCCCCTCCTCTATGTTGATCCACATATACAGAGCCAATCTTTTTGTTGGTTGAGGTCCTCATTTTGTTGGACAACTTGCAAATAGAGGATAAGAAGGCATAGCCTGATGATCATGTGCCAAAGTTGCAGATGTAAAGTAATGGATCTTGATTACTCCAGTTCAGTCATTATGAACTCATAGGATGCTGATGTTCTCAAACGGGATTAAAAACCCACCTTAAGAAAGCATGGCTTGTTCAAGTTGTGTGTAAGAGGCTCCTTGTTTCTCAACCAAGACCTCCTCGCAAAGAATTGAAGGTGCCAAAGAATTTGAGAATATGGTGGATTGCAATCATGTCCTTTGCCAAAATTGGTGTTTCCATAGTGTTGTGATGGGATATGGACCTGATATGAAAGCTCTTAGTTTGAAATACAGGGGAAAGTTATTGCTAAACCTTTTCTATGATGGGAAAATCGACATCTGGAATGAGAATTTCAATAGGAGGATATCAAATATATCACTTGAAAAGACTTAAAAAGAAAATGGCACCATGAAGAGGTGAAGCCATCACCTCTAGTCAGCTAGAATATAGAGCTCATAGCTTTATTGGTATAAGGCACGTAAATAGTGTTTTCAATCACAATGTTCAAAATGGGGTTACGATGATGAATGCACACCAAACTGCTTCACAAAATGTGGAGCATTTAAAGGAACCCAAAAGAACCTTTCACCTACCTGATTTTATAAAATGGGAAAAAGTGATCATAGCCTCTATCCACACGAGCATAGAAAAAAGAAGAAAAAGTTGAGTCATTTCCAAATTAAAGGGAATGCCTTCATCATTATATGAAAAATTGATAAGAGTTGAGGGCTCGGTATTGGAGCACATTCCATAGCCAAGAAGTCAATATTCTAAGTGTTTCTAAATTGCAACACATTGGATCTCTTTGCCAATGGGAACCATATGCTAGTATAGAAGAATTTCGTTGATACTCAGCAAACAACATGGAAAGCACCAATGAAAGAAGACACTCAAGGCGCCGATAGAGATCCCATGCAGTGCCAAGGGCACATAATAACCGAGTCCAACAAAAAAGGGCATGAGAAGATGACTATAATTTAGTTGAAAAAATGCCTGCCAGTCATCATGATCAACTCCATGGCATGGACTCCACACAATTCATGCATTCAACACTAAGTGCAATTATCAACTTGTAAAATACATATAATGCAGTGTTAGGAATAATGGAGTTCGCAGTCATAAAGAAATTGTAGATTGATTCGCCAAAGTCAATTTAGCATGGAGAAATGAGCTCATCCACAGACATGTAGAGATTCACGATGGTGATTATGTATTCAAACATGGAAACATGCCTTGAATTGTTCAATAGAAGCCCAATGGCACCATATACATTGGACACCGAGATTGGTAATAAAATTAACCAAGTTATGACAGAGAACAAAAGGGGTGGCTACAAACTGTTTGACAGAATGCCTCAACACATAATGCCACCAAAACACGTCAGGAAAGATGAGGCACTCAATTTAAGGAAAACTGATAATTTGAAGTGACAATCCCTAGCGCATGATGAATTGAAAACTTCATATAAAGAACGATAATGAAAGTTAGATTTGAGGGCATATCAAAAAGCTATTTAAATGCTGAGGGTGCAGGGCAGATGCTTGATGTCTCTTAGCCACCATTTCAATTATATACTGGTGTGCGACCATGACATGGATCCAGCCTTGGGAAATTTTTATGATGAATATTATGCGCATCTGCAATCACTTCAAAAAGAAAATAGTAACTGCCTTGATAAGGTATTGGAATATGTGAATTATCTATAGTCAATGCATGTAGAGTATGGGTTCAAACTTTCAAATTCCTTGAAGAGTGCATACAGGTGCCAAAATATACCCATTACAAATGTTTGTGATAGCAACTGGAATTAGATTGGCATGACATGATTAATGAGAGGAATTGGATATTATTTGCAAAAGAAGGTAAAGGAGACATCTGGATCTCATTGAAAGGATAGATGTATTTTAGGACACACTCCAAATGCATATTTAATTAATTGGTGATGGGTTCCGATTTGAAAATCACTAAAGCCCAAAAATCTTAAATTTAATAATTCCTTTCAATAAGTTGTTTTAAAGGTAAATCAAAATTATGAAGGAATAATTTTACTCTTCATCTGTCAAAGAATCAGTTATGAAGGAGAAAACCATCAGGGATATAAGGATGGAAAAGTTAAAAAAAGAAACCAACGAGGTATGACTTTTTCAAGAATCAGTTACCCAATGGAAGAAGTTACAGAAACGTAAGGAACAATGAACAACGAGGAGATATTATTGATTGGAAAAAGATTTAGATAGGGGGGTTCTTCTTTTCTGGGAGTCAATCAACTACAGGGAGGAGGATAGAATATTTTAGAAATACGAATTGTAATAGGGAGAACAAAAGGGGAAGGAGATATATTTTATTTTCTGAGCAGCTTTAATGAAGTTGTAGAAGTAAAATGATCTGTAGGTTATTTTGCTTTGTATTTAGGAGTGAGGAGAAATTGGTACATCAGATTTGTGTGTCTAAATATTATTTTCTCTAATTGGAATTGATCAGTTGGTCATTTCAATCATATTTTTGAGTACTATTCTGCATCATCAAATCAAGTGAATGACTATATCATGAATCGGTTGGTTTTTTATGTACTTATGCTTAGTAATTAAAATATTTAGCCACTCCTTGATTTCTCTATGATTGGGATGACTGAATAGATGATTAGTTGGTCATTCATTTATTTTCTCTAAATATTTTATATTGTAATCGCATTCATTTCATAGTGATGAATGAATGTCGACAACCTTTGTGTCTTTGGGTTAAAGACATACTTTACATTTAATTCACTGAATATCTTTCTAGAAGGGAGTTGTACCTTTGAATTTAGAGGAGGGTTATCAGTCAATGATAAATCGTCCAACTGTTAGTTCATTTTTTTCTTCTCTTCGGGCATATCGAGTCATTATTTACATTTATTTTCGAGGGACAAATCTGTATACTAACAAATTTTTGGCGACTCTACTGGGGATCGAAAATGAAGATCAGTGTTGAATAATTGTTTCCTTAGTTTATATGTATATCTCCATGTGCAGGAGATTGGTGACTCTGATAAAGTGGTGACTCTGTTGATTCTTGATGCAAATCCAAAAGAGTTGTAAGAATGGGAAAAAGACCAAGCCCCACTATCCCGGAGATTCTTCGGATGAATGATAAGGTTCTACAAGATTTATGGGAACATTATAAACAAAGTATTTCAAAGGCTGTGAAGTTGAAGATAAGCCTTGAATATGACCACACCTCTGCCTTGTTGTGGATGAGTTTGTGTCACAGATTTCACAAGCTCAAAGATTTGGAGGCATGCAAGAGGAAAGTGTAGTAGCTCAAAAAAGAATTGGAGGTTGTGGATGAAGAAGCTCCAGTGATTTCATCAAGTTATATCTCTTACAACTACTTAGTTATGAGTGAACAAGAAATATACTTGAGGGATCAACCAAGAAAGAAACCTACTACCGATGAGATAAATTTTGAGAAAGATTCGATGCTCTAGTATTTGTGGAATACCTTCAAAGGGAGCATCTATGAAGCTAAAGAGAGCAAGTTGAATCCTTCTGAGGATCGTCGATCCACCATACTGCTAGAATGTGTGTATCAAATATACAATAATCTCAAGAATCCTGATCAAGGAGTTCCTGATGCTACAAAGATATCTAAAGAAAAATCTGAGATTAAAAAATATTTGCTCTCCAATCTCTTGGTCTCTGAAGACCAATATTTCTCATCACCAATGACAGAATCATTGGCACCTTGGAGCTCTGATCAGCAACAAAAGGGAAATCAACAACAAGCCAGGAAAGAGGAGCTACATGTTAAATAAGAACCTGATGTCATGGAGGAAATGTTGGTAAGGGATGATAAAGGGGTGAAAACTCATGATTTTCAACCTATATTTTTGCATGATGAAGATTTTTATTCCATTTCAAAAGAGGAAGTTTCTTATATTGAGTTTGATCCTATGGTCATTGAAAGTAGTTTTGAAAAATCATTGCTCTTAAAAATATGTCATAAGGATAATTCAGGTTGTAACATGCATGAAAAAACTATGAATTCTGATTTTTCTTTTGCGTGTCAAAGCAAGAATGTGGATGATATGACAGCAGTAGAGAATCAATTAAAGAATGTCAATGATGAGATTATTTGGAGCAATATGAATGCATTATACTCTCCTACTGAATATTAAGGACTTTGAAATTATGAATAATCCTCTCTTCATTCCTTGTGATCTATGTGATAGTAACGTAGAAGAAGAAGATCATATGGAAAATTGTAGCAGTATGAACATACGTCAGCAAAGAGAGGAAGCTACAACCAGTCCAAAGCATGATAGCTAGTTAGAAACTTCCTCAAAGAATAATCCATGGCTTCTGGAGACAGCTGAAGATGACATAGTGGATGATGTCCAAAAGATCATCGAGGTGCATAGCAACTTATGTATAGTTGAGGTAAGTGATGCCTTGAGTTTGATGCCTTCAGTTTCCAAATACAAAGATCTTGATGCTTTCATTTTTGAGTCCAATGATGTTCATAATGTGATAGTTGATGAAACAAAATTTAGAGTTTTTGCATTTGATGAGAGGATTGAATACGAGGCCTTCCTGTTTGATCTCACCCCAACTCAAGAGAAGTGGTCTCAGCCCCAAATGTTGGAGGCATTCTATTTTGAAAATAAAGTTGTTGATGGACTTACAGGGGACTGGTTTTCAACAGGCCTAGCTCCAAGTTTTGGTTTGAATGCTTCTATAGGGTTCTTCCCTAATGCCTTCCTCATAAATGGTTTATCCTATTTCTCCCAAGAGAATGGTGTGGTTGTTTGTGATACAAATTACTTCACTCAAAGTGATGGCAAGAAATCGTAGCCTAAAATTTATGATGAGTCATGGTTGTTTGGATATGACTATCACCTTGCCAAGTTCCTATACATGATTGATTATAATTCATGCCATGTAGAGCTTACCAAGTAAAGAAGGTATGGGGATCTTGCTTTCAAATGCAACGAGCTGACTCAGAAAGGTTCTTATTTTTCTTAGCCCATTGATGGCTTCAAGTAAGTATTCCATGTTTCTAAGTGTCGTGGTGGGATCTTCCTACCTATGTATATGTTTGTAAATATGCCCTTGCTCTGTAAGTTTTTGTGGTGCGTTTGTTTAGCTTTCCTTGTTTTAGTTTTTTGCTATGTTGCTTTTTGTTTAGGTGTTTAGAGTAGTTTGTTTTTCTTTTTGTTTGTTTTGGTTGTTGCCTTGTTTCCCCTCCACCCTTTCTGCAAGAAGTCTCCCTGTTCTCCATTTTTTCCTTACCTCTATTGCCCAATGGCTTAGCACTCATCTCCTACCAAAGATTGTTGGATTCTTCATGTCCCTCATGACCCATGTCCCCAGTCAGAGCCAGCTATTAACATTCTTTCAGCACCCAAATTCTAAATTTTCAAGTTTGAGCCCTACAGATAAACTCCTCCAAATTTTATTATCCTTTATGATCATTCATGCAATATGCATTGTCAAATCTTGAACCTTGAACTGCAAGTTCAAAGTTCAAGATTCAATATTTCAAAAGGCATCGTGCAGGTTCAAAGTTCAAATTTTGAAATGCAGTTTGCAAGGTTCAAGCTCAGAGTTCAGAATCAAGCTTACAAATTCAGAAAGCTCAAGTTTAGTTCAAAGCCAAGTTCAAAGTCAAATTTTGATATGCAAATTTAAGCACCATAGTTTGGAAGCTCAGATTCTATGTTTGTTTCAACACAGTTTTATGGTTTAGCTTCTAGATTAAAGATTGAAGTTTGGATTCAAGATCAGTGGTTCAGTTCCAAGATCTAGGTTTGCAGACTCCATCCACTCTCCCAAAAGGTATGCTCGTGCTTGTACAATTGATGGAGGAAGTATAAATTACTTTTGAATAGAAAGGCGATGAGTATATGAAAGCTTCCCTCCTCTATGTTGATCAACATATACAGAGCCGATGTCTTTGTTGGATGAGGTCCTCATTTTGTTGGACAACTTGTGAATAGAGGATAAGAAGGCATAGCCCGACGATCATGTGCCAAAGTTGCAGATGTAAGTAATGGATCTTGATTACTCCAGTTTAGTCATTATGAAATCATAAGATGCTGATGTCCTCAAATGGGATTAAAATCCCACCTTAAGAAAGCATGGCTTGTTCAAGTTGTGTGTAAGAGGCTCCTTGTTGCTCAACCAAGATCTCCTCACAAAGCATTGAAGGTTTCAAAGAATTTAAGAATATGGTGGATTGGAATCATGTCCTTTGCCAAAATTAGTGTTTCCATAGTGTTATGATGGGACATGGACCTGATATGAAAGCTCTTAGTTTAAAATATAGGGGAAAGATATTGCTAAACCTTTTCTATGATGGGAAACCCAACATTTGGAATGAGAATTTCAATAGGAGGATATCAAATATACCAGTTGAAAAGACTTAAAAAGAAAATTGCACCATGAAGAGGTGAAGCCATCACCTCTAGTCAAGTTGATCCATCCAGAATATAGAGCTCATAGCTTTATTGGTATATGGCACATAAATAGAGTTTTGAATCAGAATGTTCAAAATGAGGTTGCGATGATGAATGCACACCAAACTGCTTCACAAAATGTGGAGCATTTAAAGGAACCCAAAAGAACCTTTCACCTGCCTGATTTTATAAAATGGGAAAAAGTGATCATATCCTCTGTCAGCATGAGCATAGAAAAAAGGAAGAAAACATTGAGTCATTTCCAAATTAAAGGGAATGCCTTCATCATTATATGAAAAATTGATAAGAGTTGAGGGCTCGGTATTGGAGCACATTCCACAGCCAAGAAGTTAATATTCTAAGTGTTTCTAATTTTCAACACATTGGATTTCTTTGCCAATGGGAACCATATGCTACTATAGCAGATTGTCGATGATACTCAACAAACAACATGGAAAGAACCAACGAAAGAAGACGCTCAAGGCGCCGACAGAGATCAAGTTCCTAGGGCACATAATAAATGAGCCCAAAAAAAAAGGGCATGAGAGGATGACTATCATTTAGTTGAAAAAATGCCCATCAGTCATCATGATCAACTCCATGGCACAGACTCCACACAATTAATGTATTCAACACTAAGTGCAATTATCAAGTTGTAAAATACATATAATGTGGTGTTAGGAATAATGGAGTTCGCAGTCATAAAGAAATTGAAGATTGATTCACCAAAGTTAATTTAGCATGGAGAAATGAGATCATCCATAGACATGTAGAGATTCACGATGGTGATTTTGTATTCCAACATGGAAATGTGCCTTGAATTGTTCAATAGAAGCCCAATTGCACCATATACATTGGACACCGAGATTGGGAATAAAATTAACCAAGTTATGAAAGAGAACAAAAGGGGTAGCTACAAACTGTTTGAAAGAATGCCTCAGCACATAATGCCACCAAAACACAATGTCAGGAAAGATGAGGCACTCTATTTGAGTAAAACTGATACTTTGAAGTGACAATCTTGAGCGCATGATGAATTGAAAACTTCATATAAAGAATGATAATGAAAGTCAGAATTGAGGGCATATCAGAGACCTAATTAAATGCTGAGGGTGTAGAGTAGATGCTTGATGTCTCTTAGCCACCATTTCAATTATATATTGGTTTGCGACCATGACATGGATCCAGCCTTGGGAAATTTTTATGATGAATATTATGCGCATCTGCAATCAATTCAAAAAGAAAACAATAACCACCTTCATAAGGTATTGGAATATGTGAATTATCTATAGTCAATGCATGTAGAGTATGGGTTTGAACTTTCAAATTCCATGAAGAGTGCGTACAGGTGCCAAAATATACCCATTGCAAATGTTTGTGATAGCAGCTGGAATTAGATTGACATGACATGATTAGTGAGAGGAATTGGATATTATTTGCAAAAGAAGGTAAAAGAGACATATGGATCTCATTGAAAGGATAGATGTATTTCAGGACACACTCCAAATGCATATTTAATTAATTGGTGATGGGTTCAGATTTGAAAATCACTAAATCTCAAAAATCTTAAATTTAATAATTCCTTTCAATAAGTTGTTTTAAAGGTAAATCAAAATTACGCAGGAATAATTTTACTCTTCATCTGTCAAATAATTAGTTATGAAGGAGAAAACCATTAGGGATATAAGGATGGAAAAGTAAAAAAAAAGAAACCAACGAGGTATGAATTTTTCAAGAATCAGTTACCCAACAGAAGAATTTATAGAAAAGTAAGGAACAATGAACAACAAGGAGATATTATTGATTGGAAAAAGATTTAGACAGGGGGGTTCTTCTTTTCTGGGAGTTAGTCGACTACATGGAGGAGGATAGAGTATTTTAGAAATAAAAATTGTAACAAGGAGAATAAAAGGGGAAGGAGATATATTTTATTTTCTGAGCAGCTTTAATGAAGTTGTAGAAGTAAAATGATTTGTAGGTTATTTTGCTTTGTATTTAGGAGTAAGGAAAAATTGGTACATTAGATCTCTGTGTTTGAATATTATTTTCTCTGATTGGAATTGATCAGTTGGTCATTTCAATTGTATTTTTGAGTACTATTCTGCATCATCAAATCAAGTGAATGAATATATCATGAATCAGTTGGTTTTTGATGTACTTATGCTTAGTAATTAAAATATTTAGCCACTCCTTGATTTCTCTATGATTGGGAAGACTGAGTAGATGATCAGTTGGTCATTTATTTATTTTCTCTAAATCTTTTATATTGTGATCGCATTCATTTCATAGTGATGAATGAATGTCGACAACCTTTGTGTCTTCGGCTTAAAGACATACTTTACATTTAATTCACTAAATATATTTCTAGAAGGGAGCTGTACCTTTGAATTTAGAGGAGGGTTATCAACCAATGATAACTCATCCAACTCTTAGTACATTTGGTTCTTCTCTTCGGGCATATCGAGTCATTATTTACATTCCATTCTGAGGGACAAATCTGTATACTAACAGGTAGATTTTTCAATAGAAGGGTAAAAGGATAGGTTACTTTGTGAAATCCTACCAATGGATGCTTGACATTTTCTATTAGGAAGGCCTTGGAAGTTTGAAAATGGTGAAGTATATGATGGGAAGGAGAATTTCATCACTTTCAAGAAAGGGGGTAAAACTTTCAAGATTCAATCTTTACTAGAAGATGAAGAGCCACAGTACAAAAATCCTAATTTCATGTTGTTTAGTGGGAAGTAGTTTTTGAAAGATATCAAGGATGATGAGAGTGAAGGGTATGTCATTGTGCTAAGACCCAAGGACGAAGAAAAAATAGTCAAGGATCTATTACCACTAGAGGTACAAGAATTGCTTGTGAAGTACAAAGACATAGTGAGTGATGGCACTCCTGCAACCCTACCACCTAAGAGGGTAACAAGTCACCAAATGTAACACCCCAAAATTGGCATCTTGCAACCCTAACCAATTTTGTTGCATTTGTCATTCTTCTAAATCATCAAAGTCCTATTGTACTACGCAATTCTGAGTTTTCACTGACTCTACTTGACCTGAGTGTCAAATGCAGAAAATCCTAAATCTGTATTAATCATACATCATATTTAATTCCTAAATATCTATTTGGCTAAACAAACCCTATGATCGA
>MU227488.1:586623-617773 GCA_018584345.1 Thuja plicata
TTTTCTAGTTGTTTTATTTCAAAATAGGAAAGTTTCTATTCTGATTCTCTCAGAGTCTATAAAAGAACTCTCATTCTTCATTCAAACCCCCTGAAAACTTTACTCAAAATTGCATTGTTAGAATACTAAATTGTTGTCTCATTTTCTTAAAATCATATAGATTAATTTCATATTGCAAATAGATAGCTTTCAATTTCTAGAATAATGGCATTTAGCATTCATGTTAGATGATATCTCATGTTTCAATTTCTTAGCATAATCTTGCATTTGCATAGCATTTATCATGTCAAATCCTTCATTCTTAGATTGGTCCATGGTTGTGAGACTCTCGTCCTGAGAGCAAATTTCAAAACCCCCATCTAGATAGAAGGCAACAGGTCGAATCACAGAGGCAGGCATGATGAATAACTCATATTCAGTCTTGTTTGTTCTTGGTGAAGAAGGACTATGTTGAAGTGTGCGATTGATTGAGAAGGCCAAAATTAACTCATACACCAAATAGACTATGTGCCAGGGGCATCTCTACCCAATAAGGAAGCATAAAAGCTTACTCCTAATCAAAATTTGGAGGTAGCTAGACAAGTACATGATCTCTTGGATCAGGGCTTGATCAAGAAGAGTATTAGTCCTTGTGCAGTCCTGGTTGTGTTGGCATCCAAGAAGGGAGGAAAATGGAGACTTTTCATAGATTCAAGGGCCATAAACAAAATCACAATAAAGTATATGTTCCCTATACCTAGGATAGAAGATCTCATGGATTGCCTTGGAGGGTCAATTTACTTTACCAAGCTGGACTTGAAGAGTGGGTATCACCAAATCAGGGTGAAAGAAGGGGATGAATGGAAAATGACATTCAAGACCATAGATGGGTTATATGAATGGCTTGTTATGCCATTTGGCCCCTCTAATGCTCTGAGCACATTCATGAGGCTCATGAATGAGGTGCTCAAGGACTTCACAGGGAATTTTATGGTTGTATATCTTGATGATATACTAATATTTAGCAAGACAAGAGAGGAGCATATCAAACATGTAGAGGCAGTGTTGCAGAGATTATATGAAGAGAAGTTGGCTATTAACCTTGAGAAGTGTGAGTTATTCAAACAAGAACTATTGTATTTGGGCTTTGTAGTGTCCAAAGGGTCTTTGAAGATGGACCAAGACAAGGTTGTTGCTATCCTAAACTGGCCTCCACCTACCACAGCCACTAAGGTAAGAAGTTTCCATGGCCTTGCACAGTTTTATAGGAAATTTATTAGGAATTTCTGTGTGATATGTGCACCATTATTAGATACTATTAAGGGTGGGGTCAAAAATAAGTTTAGGTGGACCTTAGAAGTAGAGAAAGCCTTTGAGAATTTGAAGAAACAAGTGGCTACTCAACTTGTCCTATAATTTCAAATCTTTGAGAAATTGTTCACCATTGAGTGTGATGCAAGTGGGATGGCAGTAGGGGTGTATTGAGTCAAGAAGGTAGGCCAATTGCCTTCCTTAATGAGAAATTGAATGAGGAAAAGAAGAGATATTCTTCATATGATTTGGAAGTATATGCTTTGGTTTAGTTCTTGAGGAAATGGAGGCATTATCTATTGCCCAAATAATTTTTGGTGTTCACTGACAACTAGGCCCTTAGTTACATTAATACTCAGGAGAAACTAAGCAATAGACATTTGAAATGGATGGAGTATTTGCAGGTATTTGCCTTTATTATAAAGCATAAGAAATGGAAGCTCAATAAGGTTGTAGATGCACTAAGTAGGAGGTTACTTATAGTCCAAGAAGTCCAATTGAATAGCATTGGCATTGATAGTTTCAGAGATCTTTACAAGGTAGATGGAGACTTTGGGGACGCATATAAGGTGTGTGTTGACTTTCAAAACTATTTCCATAGAAAGTTCTCAGAGTTTACATTGCAAAATGGACTGTTATTCAGGGGTAATCAATTTATGTCTTCCAAGAGGCTCTATGAGGATGACTCTCATACAGGAGAAACATAATGGATCTTTAAGTGGTCACTTTGGTATGAACAAAAACTTGGAGCTTGTGAAAAGGTTCTACCATTGGCCCAAGTTGGTCAAAGATGTTACCAAATATGTGGAACAGTGTGTGGTATGCATGAAGTATAAAGGAGGAATCAATAATGTGGGCTTATATCAGCCTTTACCAATCCATAACCAGCCATGGGAGTGTGTGAGCATAGACTTCATAGTAGGTCTACCCAAAAACAAGCAGGGGTATGATATAATTTATGTAGTTGTTCATAGATTTAGTAAAATGGGACATTTCATTCCATGTAAGACTATTAATGATGCTAGCCACATAGCCTATTTTTTCTTTAAGGAGATTGGAGGATCCATGGTCTTCCTTTGAGCATAGTATCAGATACAGATGTAAAATTTATGAGCCATTTTTGGAGGACATTATTGACTAGATTGGGTACCAATCTATCTTTTGGTTCAGCCTACCACCCTCAGACTGATGGCCAAACTGAGGTGGTGAATAGGGTTTTGGGTAACCTATTGAGGTGCCTAACTAAGGAGTATGGGAAGACTTGGGATGTGGTCATTCCCCAAGCATAATATGCTTGCAATGATAGTAAGAATAGGATGACAAGAAAGAGCCCATTTGAGGTTGTTTATGGCATGCACCCTAGAGGTGTTTGTGAGCTTACAGATCTTGGAGGTATGGAGTATAGAAGTGGGCATGCTGAGGACTTCACCCATACTATGAAGGAGATACAAGAACAAGTCAAGAAGAAAATCCAAGACAATTAACAAAAGTTGAAATCCAAAGTTGATGAAAAGAGGAGAGATGTTCAATTTGAAGTGGCTGACTATGTGATGGTTCACTTAAACAAGTAGAGATTACAGAGAGGTGTCCCTACCAAGCTTCAGATGAAAAAGGGTGGAACCTTGCAAAATTTTAGCCAAGTATGGGGCTAATTACTATAAGATAGACTTACCATCATGGGGCTAAGTGTTAAATGTGCAAGAATTAATCCAGTTCAGAGGAAAGATAGAAGAGATCAGTCAAGACAGCCAAGGACGTAGTTGGGATATTGAGGCTACTGTATTGCCTCCCAAACAATAGATGGTAGCTGAAAAAGTTTGGGACTCCAGGGTTAAGAAGACTACAAGGCATAAAGTCTACATGGAACACCTAATTCAATTGAAGGATAGACCAGAGTTAGAGGCCTCATGGATTTTAGAGGTAGACTTCAAGAAGGTGGGAATTTCCGAGGATATACTATCCATAGGAGTCACATAGATTTCCCTTGTGGGGGAGTATGGTGCAGGAGCACCTAGGTAGGGATAGTGATGCAATGTGACCTAGGGCTTCTTTTGATGTTTTGTCTTTTAGTGGTTCTATCCATACCACTAGGTTAGTAAAGGGACATGTAGGTCCTAGTTTGTAGTGTGTTAAGTGAGAGGATGCCTAATTAGGTCCTTAGTGACCTTTGAGTCCAATCTAGGTTAATTAGGGTGTTTTGTGATTTTAGTGCCAAATTTGGCCAAGAAAGGGACTAAAGGTCCTATTTCATGTTTTTACACCTTAATTAGTGATTTGGGAAGCTTGGACAACTTTTGACCAAGTTTGGATGGCATATCCAAAAAGCTGCAAAAGTTGTCAATGTTGTTATTGACAACATTGACAACATTGTTTGCAAGATTGAAACTTCAATGGAATTAGTTCCTTAACTGTCTAAAACCGGTGTTTTAGTGCCTTGGTAAAATACATAAGGCTATCCTCAAGCTTTTTCAAGGGTTGGAAAGTTTGTGTTAGAGTGTGTACGAATTGTAGAATTGAAGAATAATTATTGTTTGAGTAATCTGTGAGCATTTTTCATTGTAATAGATTGAATCAACTTCTATAAACATTGTTTTTGGTAGTGTGTATTGTTCTTATACTTTTTGTGGTGGTAGTTTTCTAGTTTGAATAGTTTTATTTTCTTTTGTAAAATCTTTTAGTTTTTGTCCAGTCGCTGGCCTGAATAAGGCACCGTGTGCAAATGGGGTCATATATTCATTTTCCATCGTGGGACTTGCATGGGTCATTGGAATATGGAAGGTGAATCCATTTAAATTATGCACAATGAATAATGGGCCTAGAAAATCATGATAGCTATTTATAAGGTGACTCCCTAGGTGAGCCAAAGATGCATGGCTAGGGATCACCAACAGTTGCAGAGCTAGTTTGGTGGATTGAAAGGATTCATTTCTTCAATAAAATCTTGGAGAGGAGTAGGGTTATGTGTTTTGAAGTCCCAAATTGCATGGGAAGGTTTGATGAATTATTCTTGGTGGCAAGAACAAATTTTCTGTTAGACTGGCTTTGAAAGCCTTAAAACCCTGAATTTTAGCCTTAATTATAGGCAGTGCTGTATGGATAGCTTGGGAACCCTAGACCTAGAAAATCTGTAGTGTCTTGATAAAGGGTAGCTGGATCCTATGCCTATTTCCATACTTGTTAATACATTTTGCGAGTTATTTTAGATATAGAGCCTAATAAGGCCTAATTGCTTGTAGCCCTATTTGGGAAGCAATTGTTGTGTTTCTTGGAACTCGATTAGGGTTAAAATTAAAAATGTGGTTGTAGGTAGTGGAAAGGGTCCTATTAACATCTTCAAAGCCATATTTCTCTATGTGGAGTGGTTACTGATAATCTTGGGTCATTTTGAGCATTTTGGAAAGAGGGAGCAACAAAGGCCATTGGAGGCCAAGGAAGAAGCATGGTGAGTTTTTGTTCTACTTTTTTTTTATGTTCACTAGTTGAGGAAAGTAGGATCTTGTGAGGAGAATCCTAAGGAGAATATGGTTATTTGAAGAACCCTATTAGGTCAATAGAGTGGCCTAGGAGGCCCTAGAGGAAACTAGGGAAAAGCAAGACTAGTGTTACATCATTGTTCTTGCAAAGTTTGATCATTGTGGACTGAGAAGATTGTAGTGAAGGTACCCAAGGAAATTAGTGACACTTTTGATTCCATGACCATTCCCATATTGGATAAGGGAATAGTGTTGCAGGATTGATGAAATAAGGTAAAGTCTGAGATTTTATTTACTATAAGACTGTATAGTCTGATTGGTGGAGTACTGTGAAACCATAGAGGTGTATAAGAAGTGTATGAACCTTAGTGTAATTCTAGGGTTGAGATAATCCAATATTCCATTATTAATAATTGACAAGGATGGAGTATCTCTAGGACAGTGTAAACTTGGAGACTTGGAACACTTCAATTTGTGTAATGGAACACCTAATGCAGTGGGTATTCAGTGACTTGTGGCAAGAAAGAAGTTGCAAATGATACCATTGGATGGTTAGGATAATTGGATACATCATCTAATCCTATAAAGGAGTGTCAACCTATAGTTTTTTTTTGTGCACTCTACATCACAAAGAGAGTCAGAATCTATATCTCATTGGGAAGTTCAAGAAACTTCATAAGAAAGAAGAACATAGGAGGGTCAAAGGGGATGGAGGATTCCAATTAAAAATAATGATAAGAAAGGAAGATAACCTCTAAATTTGGACACTATTAATGGAGTTACAAACCTCATAGCTTTAGGAATGTGAAAGATGGTTTAGGCCTATACAAAGATATCATGAGTGCTCAAAAGATAATGTTTTGAATTCAATTTAGGATAGTCATGGATATGACATCAAATGATTGAAGCTAATAGAGATTCATAACATAGAATATATAGTTATAATTGTGATAATCAATGAACCAAAGAGGTATAATAATCAATGATAAAAAATAAAAAGGACTCAATGAGGTTTTACTATCTAGAGCATAAAGAACAACCCAAACATAGAGATACACATGATGAGGACATCATTGAGATGTAGAGTGATGACCAAAATAGAGAAAATAGTGATTTGTTAAATTATTCAAGAGTATGGACCAGCGAAATTCATGGAGGGAAGGTGGTTTTAGATCAAAATAATACAAAAACAATGGAGTTCACTGTCATGAAAGTGCTCAATTGTTAACATTCACTGCTAAAAAATAAAGAGATATGTTGAAATAGTGATGATGATACATAGTAGGAGTGATAAAAAAAAATGTATATCAAAAGCACTATGGTAAAGAACAGAGATCAAACACTAGGTGCAATAGTTAGAGCCTAAAAAGAGGAGTTTTAGGAGAGGGTTTAGTAGGTATGGTGATTTGGTAGATTTCTATGAGTGTGGGTAAATAGTATTCAAATTGTTTCAATATGGCATGTAAGAAAACCAATCTATTTAATCAAGAGTTCTTATTTGAAATATTCCTTGAATTATATGGAAATTTTGGTGCTAATACAACTAGAACTGCACGTGGGCTAAAACTCTCCCAAATTAGTCCTCTTTCCAATATCTCTGTCAATTGCTTATTAACTTCTTCATTTTCTACTATTTTCAATATATATGCAGCCTTATTGAGAAATATTTCTCCCAAAATTAAATCAATACAGTGACTAATGCTCCTCACAAGTGTTAATCCTTCAAGAATCTATTTGGACACGATTTCTTTGAATTCTTCTAATAGCTCCTTTAGCTCTAAAGGCATATCACTACTATAACTTGTTGAAGGTACTTGTAGTGCCTTGGGAACTAATACAAAACACATTTTATCATCTTTTATCTCCTTCAAATATTGTTTGTTTTTTATAAATAGTGTCCTTGGGCCACTTTCCACCTCTTCCTATTTAGTTACCAATGGTGTAAGAGCATGTTTCCTTCCATTTTTCTCCAAATTATAAGTGGTTCTCTCCCATTATGGATTTCCTTTCTCAAGGCTTGAATTTCAACTATATTACAAACCTTACTCATTTACAAGCTTGTATGGATATGTATGTTGCTTCAAAAGGAAAAAGTAAAACCCAAATTTAAAATCATTATTCCTATTGTACGGTGGTAGTGGGGACATATTTCTTGAAATGTGAAACCTTCTAGTTTATCATCTATCAAAGTTGCCGATATTATTCATTACTTTGAAGGGGCCGCATAACATATTACAATGATATTGAACACCATAATAGTATTTTGTCAGTGTATCAGTAAACATAAATGAATTTCAGTGGTCTCAATAGGCAATGGTTGAGTAAGAATAATATTGTTCTTTCCTAATATAAAGTCTTCAAAGTAGAAACTAATGGAATTTAGAGAAGAGTTGAGACTCCATTACTTTTGGATAATGATGCTACATAATGAAAGTGCATTCATGACATTACAATATATAGAGACATACATTTTAGTATGAAAAGGTGAAGCCAGTACTAAAGTTTGAAACAATGAAAAGTAACAAGAGTAAATGAAATGATAAGTATTGTACCACATACAAGTAACATAATATATTTCATGAAGGTTACTATTAACAGCTACAACAATAGGTAAAAGTAGTTATTCAAAGAAAATTGACATTTAGTATATGTTATGACACAAAACAAGAGTCTTTCCTATATCATATTGAGGTAAGGAAGAGTAGAAAAAGACTAATCTGGTTATAGGATCTATTTTAACAGGAAATGAGAAATGACATGACATACGCATAATATCATCCATGGAATACTACTAGTACATACTTAAAAGTTTCAAGATGACATTATTTCTATTGTAGATATGTCAAAGGTAATCCAAGGTGTGTAGAAATAATTAATCTTACATATGTCCATATGGATATCAAATAAGATAAATAAGAAAAATCAATCATACAAAGGGAGACCAAATAACAAAAAAGTGTTGACTATCAATAGTGAATTCATCAGGGGTATTGTGTTCATTATCTAAAAGGTTAAGTGTCTATAATATACATGGTAATATTTCAATGTTATGAAATTCCTGTAGGAATATATCAAGACCCCAAAAAGAGATAAATATTTCAAGAAACAATCAAATGTGTCTATTAATAGTTGCAAGAACCACAATTTTAATCACCATAATAAGATGTACCCAATGAAAGATCAAATTTGATAAAGCAATCTAAGGCTACAATGAGCATATCCATTGACAATAGAAATACCAAAGAATTTGAGCAAGCATCTATGATTATCAACATTGAGCATGCATTTATGAACAACAAAGAATATTGAACTCTTCAAGTGTTTGTAGAAGGTAGTCTAGGAAGGCATAATCATATGTCCAAATATACAAATAGCATAATAGTGTTGTAAGAAGGCTATCCAAAAAGTGTGTCAAAACTATTATTTCCATGACAACATTGAAAACAAAATTATTTAATGGATAAAGAAGAGATGGATTTATTTTTTTGGAGGTTCACACTAGGTATACATTCACAGAAAGTGTAGCTATCTATCAAAATCCTCATGTATATTTGTAAGAGCACTGTTCTCCATCACAATTTTTAGATATTGTACTTTTCATTACAAACAACAGTGGTATAGTAAACAAACATAAAGGGTTTGTTGACTTTGAAAGATATAATATGACAATTGAAGGATACAATAATTCTAAAATTTACAATTTATATTGAGAAGAGTCTCATTTTGAGAGAGTCCTAGATAAGGTAGGGAGAGCACAAGGTATGGAAAATTTAAATGACTTATAAGTAAAATATGATTTGTGACTCAAAACCAATTCATAATGTCATTATTATTGATTTATTATATAGATAATTACAAGGTGTGGATGAAATAGTGTCAAAGTCACAAAGGAAATCATAGAGTACAAGGTGCAGATGAGTGTGAAGTTTTCAAGGAATTGGTAACAAAAATATGCATAGAACATGTCCACAAATGAGACAACCTTTGGAGGAATTATCAGTGACCCTAGAGGCATTTTCAATAGAGACTCTCACCTTTGTATCATAGTCGTAAAGGAAACACGAATGGCATAGATCATGTTTTAAAATCAAGAATAGAAGCTTTGAACCATCCCAGGTTCATGTACAAAAAATAAGAGAAACGAATAGAGGGTTTCAATAGAGGTTTGTTGTTTGCATCATTTGTTTCTTACATATAAAACATTTTCGAAGAAATGATCAAGGGTATTGGCACAAAACATACAGTGATATATTAAGACACAAAAGGGTTTGAGAGTGAATGTAATCCTAAAGTATTCCATGTAAATTTTTAGTTTTAGAGAATCACCATACCTAGGTCAATGACAAAATTTAAAAAATAACATACGATGGGTGCCCCTGCACCACATTCCTGAACAATTTATTACAACAATATATTGATGAACTATAACTGATTGAATGTTTGAAGATGTTAAGTTGATGATGATAGTGACATAGAAAGTTTATGCAAGACATTAAATCAGTTAATGTATTGTATTGTCATTGATGTCAACTTGATATAATCTATATGGTCATGGACATACTACCAAAGACTTCAAAGAAACAATAAATCAAAGGCTATGATATCAGTAATGCATATAAGTCAAGTATTCACAAAGTGACTGTATACACCAACGGAGTGCACACCGATGGTCAAAATAAAATAGCAAAGTCATAGTGTTACCTGACGAGAAAATACATAGCATTACCGATGAGAAAATTCATAGTGTTTCCCGATGAGCAAAGCACAGAGTAATCTGATAGATAGAATTACAGTGTTGCCTAACAGATGGAGATCCTGAAGACAACTGAAGTCACATTGACAGAACAGTCAGTTATCACTGATGACTAACTGAAGTATTGACCGACAGAATAGAGAATTCATAAATGACAAAATTCTTAGCTTTCAAGAGCTAAAAATAGAATTAATTGATAATTATCATTGTTTTAATCAACAAGATAAAGCCGAAGATAAGTAAAGGATTTAAAGCTACTTTGTCGAGTTGGCAAGAAGATCTCTACGAGATAAAACTAGAGTTTTTCTTTAAATCTGATTGGCGAGAATTGTGGATCATGCCAAGATCAAGAAAGCCAAGAAATGGTGAAATCATGTCTATAAAGAGACAACCTAATTCATTACGAAGGTGTTGAAGGGGAGTGATAAGAGAGTTGATGCTGAAGAGATTCCGAAGGAGAAGAAAGTCTTCATTTAGACCTGATCAATCAAGCTGAGGAAAGAGATAAATTCTGTAGACACTGAAAAATAGAGATACAACAACACAGAGCAGAAAAATGTGGAGAAAAGGTATTGAATTGATAATATTGATCATAAAGGTAATGTACTTACATTAGATTTGAAAATCTACAATTCAAGTTGTATGTGTGAACATATCACTTTACTATTTTATTTTAACCATTGAAGCATCAAGTCTCTTAACCGAGCAGGACTTAAAAGTCTTTTATAATTGAGATACATCCCAAGGAGTATAAAAAAGTTTGATCATACAAAGTAGCATTGGATATGCCCAATATCTATTGATAGGCCAAGTGAGTGTTTGATCAAGGATGGTAGCATTAGATGCCAATACTAAGTGACAATCTATTCTTTAAATCCTCTAACAAGGTCACACCTAATAGTGTATTTGTAACCTTTAACAGTCTTGGATCTTAACTGAGCTCACTTCAGAAGAGTGAAAATTTTGGGTAACGGTCCTAGTGGTTTTTACCTTAATAGGGTTTCGACGTTAAAAATCCATGTGTTATGTGTTTATGTTTCATTACTTTACTATTTTTCATTTCACATAAGTTATTCTGGATTGATTGGTATACACTAGTTATTTACTGTGTTTTGGTAAATAGAAAGATTTCTTATCAGTAAACATACAAAAGAAGGTTTTATAAAGCATTCCAAAAAGTAGTAATTTGTTAAAAGTATTTCAAGGCATTCATCTTGTAGGACTGAATATAACTCGAGGCTCAAAAGTGGTAATAAGATTTAAAGGATTGATTTAAGGATGAATTTTTGAGGCCACTAATTCAACCCCNAATCCACCCCCCCCCCCCCCCCTCTCAGTTATTACTAACAATTAGTATCAGAGCTTGCGTGCTTAGAAAGGGAGTTTAAATACTCAAGCTAAAGATCAAAAGATGAACAGACAAGATGTGCCCAAGTTGAACAATGACAACTTTGCTTCATGGAAAAGCAGAATAAGAATCCACTTATCAGGTATTAGAAATGATGTTACTCAATACTTAGATACTAAATAGGTGTTTCCCATAGGAGCACCCATAGTTCAAAAAATGAGAGAGAAGCATGAGCACAACTGCATGATGATAGAGCTTGCTTCCTCACTCTCTGATGCTAAATTTGAAGATGTCAAAGCATGCAAAACTACAAAGTAGATGTGGGACAAATTGAAACTTTTACATGGTTGTGATAGAAATATTCTAAGAGCCAAGGCTGAAAGCCTTGGAGAAAAGTTTGATGATCTCAGAATGATAGAAGGTGAAAATATCACATAGTATAGCACAAGAATCAAAGAGGTAGTCAATTCTATCTAAGGAGTTTTAGGTTTACTAGATGAAGATACAATGGTAAGTAAAATTCTAAGAACCTTACTACCTACTTATTCTATTTGAGTATCTGCCATACAAGAAATGAGAGCACTAGAAAATAAAAATGTTACTCTAGATAGTTTGATTGTAAGATTGATTTCATTTGAGATGAACAACTTTGATAATAGTGTCTTACCAAACATTGAGTCTGCATTCAAATCTTCTTTGAGAATAAGTAAATCAAGTCATAAACACACTATGAGAAAAGATAGTGATACTGAAAGTGAAGAAGAAGATCTTGATGAAATTGAAGCACTTAGGGATAGAAGAATGCAGAGAGGTAAAGGTAAATATAAAGGTAAATTACCACTTGTTTGTTTTAATTGTAAAGAGATTGGACACTTTTCTACAAGATGTCCTAATGGAAGAAATGATGAAAGAAGTAATGACAGTTCATTTGAAAAGAAGTACAACAGAGGTGGTTACAAAAGCAACTGACAATTAGAAAGAAGAGATACTCGAGACTACAAGGACAAAGGAAAGAAGGCCAGTTACCTAGAAAAATGCAAAGATGAAGATACTAACACTGAATCTGATGAAGACATCGAGATGGTTTTTATGGCAGTAAAATATGATTCAGATGATGATGAAGAAAGGTATGTAGAAACTGCACTCATATCTAAAGTTAGTAAAAATTATGTCTGGATCATAGATAGTGGCTGCACTCACCATATGACCGGTGAGGAGACAAAAGGTAAATTATTCTATCTGAATGATACTAACACCACTTGCTTAATGGCTAGAAACAAAGACTTATGGTTGTGGCACAAAATATTGTGTCATGTAAACTTTGACAACATGATAAAAATAGGAAGAAAAATAAATGTAAGAGGCTTATAGATAATGATTAAGCCAGACAATATCATGTGCAGAAAATGTCAAAAGGGTAAGATGACAAAGTCTAGTTTCAAAAGAAAAATCCATACATTTGATGCCATTCTAGAATTAGTCCATACTGATCTATGAGGACCCATGAGGTCAAAGAGTTATTATGGTGATAGATATTTTATTATCTTTGTTGATGATTACTGTAGAATGATGACAATAATGTTTCTAAAAGATAAATCTAAAGCATTCAAGATGTTTAAATGGTACAAAGCAATGGTAGAAAAAAGTGGTAAAGAATTGAAATGCTTAAGATCAGATAGAGGAGGGGAATTTATTTTAGATGAGTTCACTAACTTTTGTAATGAGCATGGAATCAAAAGACAGGTCTTTGCACCGAGAACACCACAACAAAATGGAGTTGCTAAAAGAAGGAATAGATCCAGTGTTGGTTGTACAGGGACACTATTGATAGAGAAAGGCATCACCCAAATCTTATAGAGGGAAGCTGTCAGTACTATTGTTTACACATTTAACAGAGTACAATTGAAGAAAGAGACCAAGAAGACACCTTATGAGCTATGGTATGGTTACACACCCAATGTAAGTTACTTCAAAAATTTTGGCAGTTAATGTTATATCTTGAAAGATGATAGAAATGGAAATCTTGACTCCAAGAGTGATGACAGAATCTTTCTAGGGTATTCCACCAAGAGCAAGGCTTATAAATGTCTCAATAAAGCCTCTAACAAAATTGTTAAAAGTGCAAATGTAAAGATAGATGAATTTGCAGAGAAGAATGAAAAGGAAAGTACAAAAGAACCAGAGGAATACAATAGGTTTGTCTATAATGAAGAACCTGACACTCTACCTAAGCAATAATCTATAGATCATGAACAATAGATTATTGCACCCAAGCATAAGGCTACAAATACCGACAATCAAGATATTGCTCAAGATGATGTACAAAGCGATGCAGATCGGAATGAAGGACACAATGATGATCAAGATGATAGACAAAGATATGAACTTGTACTTTCCAGATATGTCAAAAGGAACCATCCATAGAACTAGATCATTGGAGATAAGAAGACTGGTATGGGAACCAGAAGTGAGTCTCTAAACACAAGATGTCATATTTGTGATTTTGAGCCAAAATCTGTCAATGCTACACTTGATAATAATGAATGGATTAGTGCTATGAATGATGAGATTGAGAAGATTGAGAAAAAAAAGACATGGAAACTTGTACCAAGACCAGATGACAAGAATATCATTGGTACAAAATGGATATTCAGGAATAAACTAAATGAGAATGAAGAAGTCACCAGAAATAAAGCAAGACTAGTATGCAAGGGGTATGCACAAGAAGGGATTGACTATGGAGAGACCTTTGCACCCATTTCTAGGCTAGAAGGAGTAAGATGTAGTATGTTGCATGTAAGGGATTCAAGGTATACCAAATGGATGTCAAGTCTGCATTCCTAAATGGAATACTTGAGGAAGAGGTATACATTGAACAACCAGAAGGGTTTGTTGATCTAGACAAGAGGGAAATGGTATGTAGACTACACAAAGCATTATATGGATTGAAACAAGCACCCCGAGCCTGGTATGAAAGACTTCATTCCTATATCATAAGTATTGGATTTTTAAGAACTAGTGAAAACAATAATCTTTATTTTGAAGGAAGATATTGATGCTAACATTTTGATTGTTGAGATATTTGTTGATGACATCATATTTGGAGGCAATGATATGCTATGAAAATCATTTACAAATGAAATGAGAAAATAATTTTAGATTTCTATGTTTGGAGAGATCAAGTTCTTTCTTGTTCTATAGATCATGCAACAAGATGAAGGTATTTTCATTACACAATCCAAATACATCAAGGAAGTGCTAAAAATATTCAAGATGGAAGATTCCAAACCAGTTGGAACACCGATGACAACTGGATGTAAGCTAAAAAATGAAGACAAGTCATCAGAGGTAAATCAGACTTTGTACAGATCAATGATTGGAAAACTCATGTATGTTGTACATACTAGACCAGATATTGAACATACAGTAGGAATAGTTGCAAGATTTTCTGCTAATCTGAGGGAATCACATATGATTGTTGTGAAAAGAATCCTAAGATATCTGAAGAATACTAAGGAATATGGCTTATGGTATATAAGAGAAGGAAAATTTGAACTTAATGTCTTTACCGACGCTAATTGGGCTAGAAATATTGATGACCGAAAGAGTACAACTGGAGGAGCATTCTTTATGGGTGTCAGACTTGTCACATGGATCAGCAAGAACCAAGGATGCATCTCTTAGTCTACTGCGGAAGCAAAATATGTTGTTGCTGCTGCAAATTGCTCAAATATTCTATGGATCAAACAATTATTGGAAGGTATGCATATAAAAATTATTGAACCAGTAATTATCTATTGTGATAATACAAGTGCAATAAACATTTCCAAGAATCTAGTCATGCATGCTAAGACAAAGCATATTTCTATCAAGTATCATTATTTGAGAGAACAAGTTGAAGAAAAAGAGGTGATACTTGAGTATGTGTGATCAAAGGAACAATTAGCTGATATCTTCACAAATCCACTGCCCAAGGATGCATTTGAATACTTGAGAAAGAGAATAGTGGTCAGACCCTTGTCTACTTGTTAGTAAAATGACTAGAAGGCTACATCAGCCTGCATATTATTAGAATATCATTCATGTTGATGCAAGCACATAGATGGACTTCAAAGATAAATCTATACACAACAAGGTATTTATCTACTCTAAGCACCAGAGTTTTTGTGTTACTGATGGATTGGGAAATTCAAGGAGTATATTATGGATAGAAAGGATTTGTTTGGCATTACTGTCAAAATATTTGTTTGGCATTGCTATCAAAAGGAGAGATTATATCCATTATCACTCAGGGAGAGATTATATCAAGGAAAAATTATATCCATAACATTTATCCAAAGGGAGAGATGTAACCATAAAGGGAGAGTACATACAAAGGAAGAGAATAGTCAAAGGGAGAGAGTTTGAAATAGGAGAAGAACACATCACATCAGAAAAAGAAAAGATTCTACATCTATCCAGTAAAGGGATTGAAGACAAAGAGAAAGCTGCAAGAATTAAATCTAAGTTATATGAACTTACCAAGGACCAGATATTTGTATCGATTATAGTATAGAAGATTGGCAGTTTGATGAACTTCAACTGTTATATTTTATATTATATTAGTAATAATATAGTGTGATAATGTAGTGTGTTGCCATCAATTCCAAAGGGAGAGATTAATGAACTATAACTGATTGAATGTTTGAAGATGTTAAGTTGATGATCATAGTGACAGAAAGTTTATGAAGACATTAAATCAGTTAATGTATTATATTGTCATTGATGTCAACTTGATATAATCTATATGGTCATGGAAATACTACCGAAGACTTCAAAGAATTGATGAATCAAGGTCTATGCTATCCATAATGCATATAAGTCAAGTATTCACAAAGTGACTGTATACACCGATGGAGTGCACACCGATGGTCAGAATAAAAGAGAAAAGTCACATAGTTACCCAATGTGCAAATACACAGTATTACTGATGAGCAAAGTCATAGTATTTCATAATGAGCAAAGGATAGAGTAACCCGACAGACAGAATTATAGTTTTTCCTGACGAATGGAGATCCTGAAGACAATTGAAGTCACACCAACGAAATAGTCAGTTATCACCGATGACTAACTAAAGTATTGACCGAAAGAATAGAGAGTTTAGAAATGAAAAAACGCTTAGCTGTCAAGAGCTAAAAATAGACTTAACTGATACTTATCATTTTTTTAATCAACAAGATAAAGCCAGAGATAAGTAAAGGATTTAAAGCTTCTTTTTCCACTTGGCAAGAAGATCTCTATGAGATAAAACTAGAGTTTTTCTTTAAATTTAATTAGTGAGAATTGTGGATCAAGCCAAGATCAAGAAAGCCAAGAAACGGTGAAATCATGTCTATAAAGAGAAAACCTAATTTATTATGAAGGTCATGAAGGGGAGTGACAACAGAATAGAAGCTAAATATGTTCTGAAGGAGAAGAAAATCTTCATTCAGACCTGATCAATCAAGCTGAGGATAGAGCTAAATTTTGCATACACTGACAAATAGAGATACATCATGACAAAGCAAAATAGTGTGGAACAAAGGTATTGAATTGATAATCTTGATCAAAAAGGTAATGTACTTACAATAGATCTAAAAATCTGCAATTCAAGTTGTATGTGTGAACAGATCACTTTACTATTTCAGTTTAACCATTGAAGCATCAAGTCTCTTAACTGAGCACGACTTATAAGTCTTTTTTTAATTGAGATACATACCAAGGAGTATCAAAAAGTTTGATCATACAAAGTAGTATTAGATATTTTGGATACCTATAGATAGGCCAAGTGAGTGTTTGATCAAGGATGGTAGCATTAGATGCCAGATACTAAGTTACAAACTATTCTTTAAATCCTCTAACAAGGTCACACCTAATAGTGTGTTTGTAACCTTTAACATGGTTGGATCTTAACCAAGCTCACTTTAGAAGAGTAAAAATTTCAGGTATCGGTCCCAATGGTATTTCTATTAATAGGGTTTCCACATTAAAAATCCATTTGTTATGTTTTTATGTCTCATTACTTTACTGTTTTCCATTTCATATAAGTTATTCTGGATTTATCGGTATACACTAGTTATTTACTATGTTTCGGTAAATAGAAAGACTACTTATTGGTAAACATACAGAAGAAGGTTTTACGAAGCATTCCAACAAGTAGTAATTTGTTAAAAGTATTTCAAGGCATTAATCTTCAAGGACTGAATATAACTAGAGGCTCAAAAGTGGTAATAAGTTTTAAAGGGTTGATTTAAGGATTAATTTTTGAGGCCACTGATTCACCCCCCCTCTGTTATTACTAATATATATAACCTAAATCAATATAAGGTAGTAAAGTATGCTCATCTGTTGATCATAGGGATTTAGATTGGTGATATAAAAGGGCCTTGATTGTGTAGGGAAGAATCATAGGGACCTTGATGTAATATTTTCCCTCATTGATATGGCCCACACCCATAGACATAAAGATGGCTTCTTTTGTATAAGGAAAGATTTATTGGACCTTATTGAAAGACTCATCCTCATTGGTATGGCCTATTCACCATTACTATGATTGTTGGAGATATGCATTGAATCTTTGAGTTTATCTTGGTTTCCCTCACTAGTAAGCTTATTCTGGTTCTCATTGGTATGGGGCCTGGATCATATTATTTTGGTTTTCCTCATTGGTATGGGGCTTGGGCCATATTATTTTGGTTTTCCTCATTGGTATGGACTACATCGATGTCTTATTCTGAATCCCTCTCTGCCTGCCTCTATCAATTGAAAAACATTTTCCTAAGCAACCAATGTGATATTTTTTTGATTGTTAGTGTCATTCCAAAAAATTGTCGAACGACATGCTCTAAAAAAATTTGATCTTGTCAGATCCAAGCACAAGCAGCTCATACCTATTTTTTCCCCAGCTCGATCTCCTTCTCTCCTGCGTGACTCTATCATCTTCAATATTATGCAAAATGATTTTTTTTTCACTTTTTTTTTATGTATAGCCCGCAGCTGTCAAAATTTTGATGGTCTGTTTAAAACCCATCATAATTCTGACACCATCGGAGACTATTACAAAAGAAAAACCCAAATTCACAAAAATAATCATCCATTGAAATTTTTCATCAAAATTTGACCCCAAAAGTAGTAGTGTATTCATACCCTCCATCTCATACCCCTTATCCAAACCCATTCCACCGTTCCTACCTTTTCTCTTCATAAAAACTAGAGGAACTAAAACATTCATGTATGATTTGGACAATAAAAGTCTTTATCTCCCCCATTCATATCCTTTATACACTATCCATCCATGTGACTGCTTTTATCCTTCATCCTCCCACCTCTAGTATGTTTGCATCCTTTGGAACATAGTCCTTGGATCCTACTCCCCTAGTTATTCCCAATCCTTTAGTCTTCCACTCACATCCTTACACACCATCCTTTTGATGAAATAAGTTTTCTCTTTAGTATGCAAAGAGAAAATAGTTGTTTTGAACTTTCAGTTACACTACATCAAAAGTCAAGTTTCAGTTCAGATGGAAAGTGCTAAGTAAGGAGAAACCCGACGACATAAGTTTTGAAGTGTAAACTGAAAGTGCAACCCGAAGATGATATAGAGAAACCCAACAAGCAGGTTACACTATAAACTGAAAGAGTAGAAATAGAGGAACCTGAAAGCAAGGGAACCCGATAGAGATTTCTAATAAGGAACACTAAAAGACAGTCAAACTAATTTCAGAGAAAACTGAACATCAAACACTGAAAGTCAGTTATATCCCAAGAAAAGTGGATCTGACTTCCATGTCAGATAAAATAGTTAAATTATATATTTAGATTTTTGATTTTTTTTAAATCTATTTCTTGAGGAATAAACAACATTATTGTAATTGTTTTAATTTGTCTAACTGATTAAAAACATGCAAACTAGGAGATCAAGGTCAAGTTGTAAACCTTTGATCATAGAGTTAGTTTTGTAATACGTTAAACTAAACTAGGTCAATCTATTGCATAAATAGATGTTCTAATCATTCTTTTGAGATGGATGAGAGGATGAATGTAGCCAACAAGAACATCTATGGATTATACTGAGAGATTGAAGAAGTAGAAAAAAAAAATGATGAATTTGGTTATCAAGAACCAAGAACCAAGGCTACCGAGAAATAGAGGTATTAATCAATCACATTAGGTGATACTTTGTACATGTAGACTTTAATGGATCTGTAATCATCAATTATTGAATTGCATACACTCAGGTCAATGATTATTTCTATTTGCATTCTAACAAGTGTAGAAAATAGAAGAAATCCTTCCAAGAAAGGTTGATTTCACAATCCTATTGTAAATCTCTTAACCGAGTGCACACTAAACAATGTTGCTAAAGATTTTAATAGAGTAGAACTTAACCAATCTCCACATAATACTCCTAACACAGTAGATCATCATAAGTGATCAAATTATAAGCCTTAAAAAGCCTCTTCCAATCTGTAAATAGTGAATTTTTTGTGGGTGCCATCCCCACTATAGTTTTAACCTTCTAACAGGGGTTTTCTGCATTACCATATCTTGTGTTATGTGTTATTACTTTCATGAATGTTTCTATGAATGTCTACATACAATTAAGATTATGAATTGGTATCACATGCATAAAGAAAGAACAATAGATATAATCGGTAAAGAAAATATTTGATCACATAAGGTTAAAGGTTAATTAACAAAAAGTTTTAGAGGTACTAATTCACCCCTCCCCTCTTAGTACACACTTTCGATTATTTCCAACACCTTTATCCCCCACCTTCCCCTCCATTTTCCTACCTTTATTGTGGCGAATTTCACTCCTTTTTCCACATAGTTCTTGGATCTCCATAATTTAATCCCATATTAGATATCTATCCATCCCACATTACCTATCGATCCATTTCATCCATCTCTCTCCTATCCAAGTCACCTCTCCATCCTTCCATACTCTAGCATTCCTTTCTTTTGATCCCTTGTTCTTGGTCCCAATCCATTATATCCCTTCTCCATATTTAAATTCAATCTCATCCAATATATTTTCCATTTCCATCTCATTTCTATTCCATTCATTCCCCCTCCATCCTTTTCCATTTAAATAGTGTTCCCACAATACCGTGTCCCACTTTTTGTCCAACTTTGACACTAAAACAAAAATTTTGAAAAACAATTTCACTTTCAGACACATATTGCCGCAAAACCACTAAGAATTTGAATGTGATGTAAAATAGTGAATTTTAGAATTTTGTTTCTAGTTTATAAATATATATATTTTTAAAATATTGGAATTAATTTGTATCCATTTTTTCTTCTCTTTTGAAAAGTGGCTTGTATGAAAAATCAGCATTTTTAAAGAGTGACAATCACTCGGTTTGACGTCTTTACAAAAAAAGGATGTTCGATGTAATTACTTCAAGGTTAGGTTTGCAAAATCAATACCTAAAGGATCCAATTGGTTTTGTTCAATTTGGTTTAACATTTTATGCTTTATTGAGTTATGAATTGACAATAACTATATTTTAGACATAGGCTCCTTCAGTTCTCTCTAACTTGACTTGTATATATTGATTTTTATTTTTTCTTGTTATGATAGAAAACTAACGTAAATACCTATTGGAAATATTTTTTTAATAAATTTTTTCCTAATTTCCTATTTTTTTCCAAAGCATCGAAGAGAGAGGTTGCTAAATGTCTAGACAACCTATGTTTAATTAAACTAAAAATAAAAAGTCACAATGAACTCAATATATAACAAAATTATAGTCATTGTAAATCTTGTTCAGAGTAGCATAATATGGCATTTTATTTCAGATGATTTTCTTATTTGGCCCTTCATTAAGGCCTCCAAAGGGATGAGTTCTTCAAAATGTTGGTGTCCTTTTCCAAAAAATCCAAATATAGGGCATTCGTGCTAACACCCCTTCGTGAGAATTTTTTTAGGGGGCTTCATGCAAAGACTCCTAAGTTGCATGAACCCACTTGGGTAAAAGTCCAACGGGAAACACACTGTCCAATTTTTTCCAAGGGGTTTTCGCCCGAATTAGGGCTGACCAGGTTTTTTTTTGGGTTGCATTTTTTTATTATTTTGGTATAAATAAAAGATTTTTTTTTTTCTTTTTTAAAAACACAAATCATCCATTTAATTCAATGTTTTCTAATAGAAGCATACTGAACCTAATATTTGCAATTTTTTTGCATTTAGTAATTTTTCCAATTTTTTTTTTTTAAAAGAGAGATTGGAAACAAGAAGGAAAGGCTCGCTACCATCCATTTTATCCTTCATCAATCTCCCAATCTCATTCCATGCAATCCATTTATCTTCTAATTCACTTTATCTTATCGTCTAATCCTATAATACCCAATCTAGTTATCCTCTTTATATCATCTAATCTACCTTCCATTTCCATTCTATCTAATCCACTTATCTTCCTCCTTTCCTATCCAACTCAATCTATTTATCTTCCAATTCCCTTCTATCCAACCCAAAAATCTAAAAAAATAAAAATCTCTATAATCCAAAAATAAATCCCAAATAATTGCAATCATTTGCAATCAATACTAATCCATGCAATCCAATGTTGTAATCTATAACATAATCCTTAATCACATCATCATCTTGATCCAAATCAGTTGATAATTTATTAATCAAATTTTCATCAAAACATCAGCATGGGATGTATCCTTCCCAATCCTTTGGATGTCCATTCTTCTTATCGTTAACTTTTCCATCCTCAATCAATCATCATTAATCACTTAATAAATTAATCAATTTTCAACTTGAATAGGGGAAATATGTTTGTTTTCTTTTGGTTTATGTGCACATTTTCTCATTGCTTGTATGTGTACTAGCATTTGTTGCATTTATCATGGTCTTTGGATCTTGTTGTCACAAGGAATCATGTTTTTCCATATCATGGTGTCATACGTGATATGGTTGTTTTTTACCTTTTTTTAACATGCACTTGACACCTTGTCATTTTGGTTTCTCATACCTTGGTGCATAACATCAAGTACAATATCAAACCTAGGTTGCAAACACCATTGTAGCATGAATCTAATCTATTCTTCCTTCATCATCCCTATCCTTTTCCCTTTCCTTCCATGCTCCTATTTATTTGGAGTGTACACTCATGGTCTCCAAACACAGATGTCCTCTTGAGGGGGCATACTACTGCTTCCTTGTCATCCTTCCTCATCCTTTCATGATTTGGGCATCATGCTTCTACTATTACCCCTTTTATCCAGTATGTTTTATTCTTATTTGATATAACATCACTTCATAATGCTACATCAAAGCGGGGAAAAATGTAGAGACCTAAAAATATATTGGTTCCTCTATTGATTAAATTACTTATATAATTAATTCATTAGCCTTTGTATCTATTATTTAAATAAATATTTCTATTGATTTAAATTTTCATTATCCTTTTCTTTCTAAACTTAAATAAATTCTTATTTATTTAATTAAGCCTATTTCCTCTATTTATTAAATAAACACTTTTGTTTATTATCTAAATTCATTAATCCTCTTCTTTTCATTTTAGCCAATCATGTGAAATCACATGGATCAACTCCTAAACCTTCCTCCACATGCCACTTTTCATTCATCTCTTCATTTTACCTTTCCACTTAGCTTGTTTCTAGTTTCATTGCATCTTGAAAAGTAAACAACTCCATTCCATGTCTTAATCTTGGCCACTCATCCCTTTTTCCTCTTAGTCTCCTTCACCCAAGCCAAAACCCTTCCTAACCCTTTCAAAAATATATAAAATGAGAGCCTTCTCCTCATTTGAGAGAGAATGAATGAATGAGGAATGAAGCAATCATGAAGGATATACCATATTCTTGTGCAATGCTATACTTATACTTTTGAGAAACCATATTTCTCCATCAACAACAATATTAAACACTTCTTCATTTTGGGAGGTTTGCATGTGTTGTTTTGAGTAGAATAACTTTGTTTCTCATCTTTATTATATTGATTTGTATGCATTATTTCTCTATATCTTTCATGTTTGAGGTATATGTGAGAATGTTATATAATAGGTGCTAGTTTTCTTAATACTTGTTCTTTATTTACATTTTTACATGATACAACAACCACCTGAAAGGTATTCACCTGATGACTGGAGATTTATTTTTTCCTCGAATACTAGTGTTGATGAACCTATATCAGTAGAAGAGCAACTAGGTATATATTATGTAGAATCATGAAAGATTTCTATGAATGAATAAATGGAAGCTTTGAAAAGGAATTATACATGGGTGTGCAAGAAAAAGTTTGGTTTAGATGGAAGCATTGATAATTATAAAGCAAGGTTGGTTTCAAAAGGATACTCTCAGGTTGAGGGTGTTCATTATGGTGAGATATTCTCTCTTGTTGCAAAAATGACATCCATTCAATTTTCTCTTTGTATTGTTTTTGCTTATGATTTAGAAGTTGAGAAAATAGATGTGAAAATTTCTTTCCTTCATGGTAATTTGGAGGAGGATATTTACATGACTCATCCAAAGCACTACATGGTAAAAATTAAAAAAAATTGGTTTACAAATTGAAGAAATCTTTGTATGGCCTCAAGTAGAGTCCTAGGATGTGACACCATAAATTATATATATATTTCTTGATTTTGGGTTTTGAGCATTCTTAATTAGATCACTATGTTTGTTACAAATATGATGGTGTTCGTTTCCTATACATTTCATTATATGTTGATGATATGTTATTCATTGGTAAATGGAAAGTTATGATAGTATGGTGTAGGGAACCTCCCTATTTGATGTTTTGGTGTTGTTTAGGGTTGGATTAGGATTTTGTGTGAGTGTTAGAATAAGTTCCAAAAGGTTGGAAGCAATGTTAGCCTAGCTCATTTTTGTAAGGGATTTAGTGCTCATTACGGGTTTTGGGTCTTTTGACTTCAAATTGTGGAAAAGTTAACATTTTAGTGAAACATGGGATGGAGGTATGTTTTAGGACCCTACATATCCTATTTAGGGTCCTAGGAGTCAACATCAATCATCGAGTTGACATAGAAATTCAAAATGCTTCAAAAGGCAAAATGTTGCTAGCAACTTTGAAAGTTGCTCGAGCAACTTTTGCAAGAAATGACAAAATGTAGTTAAACTGATTTATAACTACCCATGCTTGGCATATGAGCATGGAATAAATGTTTGGACAAGGTTAATGAGATTTTGGATTGAGAAAATTATTTCTGACACCATTGTATGGATGACTATATCCTCATTTGCATAATCTACACTATATTTTTGTTTCTATACGGTCCTGTATGGATTGGTATAGGTGATCGGGCTCCATGTTAGTGCAGTGTTTACTTTCAGATTTCATATGAAATAGGTAGTTTGTTTTTAAGTTTAATACAAGTTAAGTTGTACATTTTTGAAGGTCATTGGTCTGACAGAGACAAAAATAGTGTTACCTTGTTAGAAATGGCTCTAACCTAGTTTTCCTCCTGTGGATGTGTCTGAAACCATGGGGAAATTAGGGTTAGGGTATGTAGATAGGGTTGTAGGATTTTTATTTTTATTTTCTCTTTGGATTTTATAGGCCAAAGATTATGCCTTATGGTTGACTGGTGAAACCAGGTGAACTAGGATAGGGAGAAGATCAAATTTGTGTGAGCACCCAAGACCTTTTGGGGAAGACTTACTGGCATTTATAGATGCTCTAGAAAGTATCCTAAAATTATTCAATGGTGGTTGGAGGTGAATAAATGATGGGAGACAATATTTTCAATTGTTCATGATCACTGGTCTAGAGGCCTAATTAATAGGCTATAATCTAGGGCCTGCAAGAAAGTGGAGTTTTGGGTGCCATCAGAGGTCAAGATTTTTGATTTTGATAGGGTTGAATGATTTCTTGAAGATTTTCCAATTTTTTTGTGTGGTCATTTGGGGATTGTGGAAGCAATAGTCCAAAATTGGTGAAAATAGACCTACCATGAGTTGAACAATTAGATTAGCTTGAAGCCATTGACAACCAATTTGATTACAATGAAGTCCTAGAGGAGAAGAGGGTCAGCTATGCTAAATCTAGACTCAAGGGATCTACATTGGTGTGGTGGAACATGATACGGGATGAAAGAGTGAATAGTGGGAAGAAGAAGATTTTTTCTTGGGAGAGAATGAAAATTGGGTTGAGGGCACAATTCTTTCCCACTGATTATGAAATCCAAATATATCAAAAGTTGTAGAACTTAAGAAAAAAGGAGATGATAGTGAGTGCATACATAGAGGAGTTCCATAAACTAAGCCTAAGGGATAGGAGACAAGAAGATGAAATGGAGAAGGTAGAAAGGTACCTAAATGGGTTAAGACAGGGCATTCAAGATGAGATTAGCATGTTGGCACTAGATAGTATGCACAAATGCTTTCAATTGGATTTGAGAGTAGAGGATAAAGGAAGAAGAAGAAATAAATTCCATCAAAGAGTAAGAGGTGGCAGAAATTACATAGGTTTTTAGAGAGGTAGGGGTAACTTTGGTAGAGGATAGAGCCCTAATAGAGAAGAAGATAGTCAGTTCATGGATAGTAGTGGAGGAAAATAGTATAGAGGATCTTTCCAAAGGGGAGGATATAGAGGTAGAGGATCACCAAGAGGTAGGTTCCAACCCCAAGGGAGATCTAATTGAGTTTTCACTGGTAGGTGTTATAATTGCAACCAAGTGGGTCACACAATGGGCAAGTTCCCAGAGAAGGCATCCTCATCTTCAATGGAGGATAGAAGGAATCAATTAGTTCAAGAAGATGACACTCAAAGTGTTACTTCTCCCATTTCCAAGGCAGGGCTAGTACTAGATGAAGAGAACTTGATGTTAAGGATAACCTTATTGAAAGTATCAAACACCATAGAGCCACCCCAACGAAAGAACTTATTCAAGACAACTTGTTGGTATCATGGGAATATTTGCAAGGTTATAGTAGACTCTGAATCCACTGAGAATATAGTGCCCACTAAGATGGATAAATTGAAGTTGAGAAGGATACCTCATACCATACCTTACAAGGTTTCATGGTTGAACAAGGGTCATCAAATAGTGGTAGATCAGAAAAATATGGTTGAGTTTGAGATTGGGGAATATAAGGACAAGGTCCTATGTGACATACTTCCTATGGATGCATGCCATCTACTCCTAGGATGTCCATGGCAGTATGATGTCAAAGCAATACATGATGGAGAGAAGAACAATTATGTCATCACCAAACTAGGAAATAAATTCCAAATGGATCCATTGCAAGAACCCAATGAAGAGAAGCATGTGGGGACAAGTGTGATGTTATTGAGTGGGAAAGAGTTTTTAAAGGCCATGAAGAAGGAGAAAGGAGTCTGTTGTGCAGTAGTGATCAAACCAAAGGAGGAAACTAAGGAGAAAGTTTGTTTGCCACCAGAGATACAAGATTTGTTGGAGAAGTATCATGACATAGTAGATAATGTCTTGGAAAGTTCCTTACCACCTATGAGGGATGTGAGTCATCAGATTGACCTTATTCTTGGAGAAAATTTGCCAAACAAAGTTGCATATAAGATGACACCAAGCCAAAATGCAGAGATAGAAAAATAGATCCAAGATTTGTTGGATAACGGGTTGATAAGGAAGAGTTTGAGCCCATGTGTTGTGCCAAAATTACTTGCACCTAAGAAGGATGGAAAATGGAGCATGTTTATGGACTCCAGGGCTATAAACAAGATCACAATCAGATATAGATTCCCAATGCCCCAGATAGAAGATTTGATGGATAATCTTGGAGGATCTTGCTACTTTTCTAAGGTGGATTTGAAGTCAGGGTATCATCAGATAAGGGTGAGGCCAGGTGATGAGTGGAAAACATATTTTAAGACAAATGAGGGTTTATATGAGTGGCTAGTAATGCCCTTTGGCCTAAGTAATGCACCTAGCACATTCATGGGGCTCATGAATGAAGTGCTGGAAGAATTTATTGGTAAGTTTGTAATAGTTTACCTTGATGATATTTTGATATTTTAAGGTCCAAGGAGGAGCACATGAAGAATTTGGAGATGGCATTAATAAATATAAATCAAGAGAAGTTGATGATAAATCAAGAAAAGTGTGAGTTTCTCAAAACTGAAATAGTCTACCTTGGTTTTGTGGTTTCTAATGGATTTATTATAATAGAACTTGATAAAGTTAAGTCCATTTTGGAATAGCCTACACCTAGGTCCATAGGGGATTTTAGGAGTTTCCATGGGTTGGCCTCCTACTATAGGAAATCTGTGAGAAATTCCAGTCATGCATGTGCCCCAATTCTAAACACCATAAAATATGGAATCAAATGCAAGTTTGAATGGATAGTAGAAGCAGACCAGGAGTTTGAGATGTTGAAAAAGAGGATTGTAGAGCTACCTACACTTAGATTACCTAACTTTAATCAATTCTTTGTGGTAGAGTGTGACGCTAGCAAGTTGGGTATAGGAGTAGTGCTAAGCCAAGAGGGACACCCTGTGGCATTCTTCTCTGAGAAGTTGAATGAGGCAAAAAAATAGTACTCCACCTATGATTTGGAGTTATATGCCATGGTAAAAGCCTTGAAGAAGTGGAGACACTACCTATTACCTAGTGAGTTTGTGATCTATACTGATAACCATGTCTTAAGTTTCCTAAATGGACAAGAAAAACTAAATCAGAGGCATATGAAGTGGGTAGAATCATTGCAGGCATACAAATTTGTTATTAAGCATAAGAAGGGGGTTAGCAACAAGGTTTAAGATTCTCTTAGTAGAAGAGTACTCACAATCCAAGAGATACAACTACAAAGTGTAGGATTGGATGATTTGAAAGACCTCTACAAGGAAGATGGATATTTTAAAGAATCTTATGAAGCTTGTGTAAAGTTTTAGCAGGGGTTCAAGGTGGATTTTAGTGAGTATGTGTTGTAGGACGGCCTATTTTTTAAAGGTAATCTTATGTGTATACCTCAGTGCTCAATGAGGGAAAACATTGTGAAGGAAAAGCACCAAGGAAGCTTGGGATGCCACTTTGAAGTGGATAAAACTTTGGAGCAGGTTCATAGGCATTACTATTGGCCTAAGATGCAAACAAATGTGAGAAGGTTTGTAGAGAAATGTCAGATTTTTTAGAGGGAAAAAGGACAAAGAAGCAATAGTGGGTTGTATCAACCAGTAGCTATACCCCAAAGGCCTTGGGAGTGCCTTAGTATGGATTTTGTTTTGGGGTTACCAAAGACATCTAGAGGACATGAAAGTGTGTTTGTGGTGGTAGACCATTTCAGTAAGATGGCACACTTCATTCCATGCAAGAAAAAAATGGTGCTTTTTAGATTGCAGGTTTCTTCTTTAAGGATATTGTAAGAATTTATGGTTTGCCTTTGAATATTGTTAGTGACAGGGATACAAAGTTTGTGGGTACTTATGGAGAACTCTTTGGAAGATGCTTGGAACTAATTTTTCTTTCTCCTTAGCCTACCATCCACAATCAGATGGGAAAATAGAAGTGGTGAATAGATCACTTGGGAATTTGCTGAGGTGTTTACCTAAACAACATGGACAGTCTTGGGATCATATCATAGGGTAGGCCAAATTTGCATACAATGACTCCATTAATAGGAGTACAGGTTAAAGACCCTTTGAAATAGTTTATGGGGTCAATCCTAGAGGGATTTTGGAGCTAATAGATCTCAGTTGGAGGGACAAGAGGAGTGCACAAGGAGAGTCATTTGTAGAGCAAATGAAGGAGTTTCATGATCAAGTCAATAAGACTTTACAAAAACAAGTGGAGAAGTACAAAACCAAAGCTGATAAGAATAGGAGGGACTTGCAATTCAAGGTTGGGGATCTAGTACTTGCCTACCTTAGGAAGGAGAGGCTACCCAAAGGCTAACCAACTAAGCTACTCATGAAGAAGATTGGACCACTGAAGATTTTGCATAAATATGGAAAGAATGCCTATGAAGTGGAATTGCCCCCTGATTTGGGAATTTCATCTATTTGAACAATGTTTGTGATTAATATCATTACAGGGGATCACCTCTAGACACAGGTCAGTCTACACTTGCAGACTTGGAGGAAGATGATTGGGCGAAGGATTTGCCTACCCAATAGCCATTGCAATTGGAAAGTGTCTTGGATTCTAAAGTAATAAAGAAGACAAGGAAGGGAAACTAAAAGGAGTATCTAATCAAGTGGAAAGGACTACCTGAAGCTAAGGCTACTTGGATGATAGAGCTGGAGATTCTTAAACATGGGGTCACTCTTGAAGACCTCCTAACTCAAGGGACTTGAGTTATTTTTTCCAAGGGAGTATGGTGCAGAGCACCTCCCTATTTGATTTTTTGGTGTTTTTTAGGGTTGGATTAGGAGTTTTTGTGAGTGGTAGAATAAGTTCCAAAAGGTCGGAAGAAATGTTAGTCTAGCTCATGTTTGTAAGGGCTTTAGTGCTCATTAGGGGCTTTAGGTATTTTGACTTCAAACTGTGGAAAAGTTGCCATTTTAGTGCAACATGAGATGGAGGTATGTTTTAGGACCCTAAATATCCTATTTAGGGTCTTAGGAGTCAATATCAATCATTGAGTTGACATAGAAAGTCAAAATGCTCCAAAATGCAAAAAGTTGCTCGAGCAACTTTTGCAAGAAATGACAATGTAGTTAAACTAATTTGTAACTACCCATGCTCGGTATATGAGCATGGAATCAATGTTTGGAAAATTTTAATGAGATTTTGGATTGAGACACTTATTTTTGACACCATTGTACGGATGACTATATCCTCATTTGCATAATTTGCACTATATTTTTGTTTCTATACGGTCCTGTACGAATTGGCATAGGTGATCGGGCTCCATGTTAGTGTAGTGTTTACTTTCAGATTTCATATGCAATAGGTATTTTATTTTGAAGTTTAATAGAAGTTAAGTTGTATATTTTTGAAGGTCACTGGTCTGACAGAGACAAAAATAGTGTTACCTTGTTAGAAATGGCTCTAACCTAGTTTTCCTCTAGTGGATGTGTCTGAAATGATGGGGAAATTAGAGTTAGTTTGTAGGTTTATTTTTTATTGTATATTTGGATTTCATAGGCCAAAGATGAATCCCTATAGCTGACTGGTGAAACCAGGTGAGCCAAGACAGGGAGAAGATCAAATTTGTGTGATCACCCAAGACCTTTTGGTGAAGACTTAGTGGAATTTTGAGATGCACTAGACAGTATCCTAAAAGGATTGAATGGTGTTTGGAGGTGAATAAATGATGGGAGACAAGATTTTCAATTGTTCATGATCACTGGTCTAGAGGCCTAATTAATAGGCTATAATCTAGGGCCTGCAAGAAAGTGGAGTTTTGGGTGCCATCAGAGGTCATGATTTTTTATTTTGATAGGGTTGAATGATGTATTGAATATTTTCAAGTTTTCTTGTGGGGTCATTTGGGGATTGTGGAAGCAATAGTCCAAAATTTGTGAAAATAGACCTACAAGGACTTGAGAAATTAGCCCTCCTAGTGAGTTAAAGACCAATTGGCAGTTAAGGTTTAGTCAAGTTGTGTAATTCTATTATTGGCAGTTATAGTTTTGGAAGAGTATCTATTCAGAGCCGATGTATGTAACGTGTTTCTTGAGTTGTGCCTATCTTTAGGACATGCATGTGTATATGCATGATTAGTTATGCATTGATGATTGTTATCTAAAGGTGCCAAACGTGTTTCAAGAATTTTGAAAAGTTAGAGATGATTTGGTGAGGCCGACCTAGTGAAGCATTGCGTCTATTCAGTTTGTGTTGCGTGAACTTAATATTGTTTGCATGCTTAGTAGAGCCAACAAGGATGTTATGAAGAGTTGTCTTACAGGTACCATGATCTCATAATTTGAGGAAGATACTTATAGCAAGTCATTTGTGATATGCTAAAAGTGAATGATACGAAAACAGACAGAAGATGTACAGAGTAGAATATCAGATGTGGTTCATTCGTCAAGAGTCTATGTGAAAGATTACAATACACTAGAACTGATCAAGATAGTAGGTCTACTCTATAGTTCATCATTAGATATAGTGCATATCTATTATATAGAAGGTTGTAGCCTTCACCATTGAAGCAGTGAGCTTTTGGACAGTGAGTTATCACCCTTAACAGGGTTATTTGTAAAAGACTCCTAACAGGATCCAACCCTTAACCAGGTCACTATACTTATTGCATTGTAAAGTACAACTCCTAACAGGGTTGAAATATCTTCTAACAGGGATTACTATAAACAAGTATAGTTCATTGTGGGTGCTAATTCCCACTAGGGTT
>MU227488.1:620476-637697 GCA_018584345.1 Thuja plicata
AAATTGATGAGAAGTTTATGGTTCAAGAGAGATACTATGAATATGCACCTATGATTGAAGATGAACCCAGGCCTAGCAGCAAAGATACTGTTATTGAAGAAATGTTTGATTGCATTGATGTCTCATGAAATGACCCTGAATCAAGAAGAGACGAATCACAGATTACATAAGAAGAATTCAGACCTAAGGTTCCAAAATTCACATTTATATACCACTCTAAACATGATATCATTGGAGATCAGAGCAGCAATGTTTTGACCAGATCAAAAGCAAAAAGTCTAGCAATGGATGAAGAGGTATTTTTACTTTCACAGATTGATCCTTTATGTGTTGAAGATGCTTGTAACAATTCTGATTGGAAGAATGCAATGAAAGAAGAATTAGATTAGATAATTAAGAATGATACATGGGAATTGGTCCCTAGACCCAGTGACAAAAATGTGATTGGAACAAAGTGGGTATTCAGAAACAAGATGAATGAAGATGGTACAGTAGTAAGAAACAAAGCATGATTGGTATGTTAAGGATAAGCGCAGAGGGAAGGAATAGACTACACTGATACATTTCCCCCTATGAGCAGAGTGGAAACCATTAAATTGTTCTTGGCCTACACAACATTCAAATACTTTAAATTTTATCAAATGGATGTAAAGTCAGCTTTTTTGAATGGTGACTTGAAGGAAGAAGTCTACATAGAACAACCTAAAGCATTTAATCTTTCAGATAAACCATACATGGTATGTAGATTGAAGAAAGCACTCTATGGTCTTAAACATGCCCTAAGAGCTTGGTATGAGAGACTTGATGGTTATCTTACCAAGATTGGATTCAAGAAAGGAGAAGCAGATTGTAACCTATTCACAAGAGAGACACCTGATGGATTACTACTAGTTGCCATATTTGTTGGTGACATTATCTTTGGAGGTAATGAAAAGCTCAGTACAACATTTTCAAAAGAAATGCAGAATGAATTTGAAATGAGCATGATTGGTCCTCTAAAATACTTTTGGGACTAAATGTAAAGCAGATAGATAAAGGTATATTCATTAATCAGTCAAAATATGTGAAGAAAATATTGAAGACCTTTAAGATGGAAGACTGCAAGCCAGTATGCACCCCTATGATTACAGGAAGTAAGATTTCAAAAGATGATGATTCCACAACAGTTGATAAGATATTGTACAAATCTATGATTGGAAAACTCATTTATCTAACTCAATCTAGACCTGACATATCTAATGCAGTTGGCATTATTGGAAGATTTGCAGCTGAACCCAAGCAGAATCACCAAATGGCAATCAAGATGATATTCAGATATCTAAAGGGAACTATAGACTATGGTTTATGATATCCTAAATTAGAGAATGTACAACTTCATGTGTATACAGATGTAGATTGGGCAGATTGTATTGATGATAGAAAGAGTACTTCAAGAGGAGTAGTATTTCTTGGAGATAGGTTGGTTTCTTGGATAAGAAAGAAGCATAACTGTATTTCTCAGTCAACAACAGAAGCTGAATATGTTGCAGTAGCACTGAATTGTTCAACCATGGTTTGGATCAAGCAGATGGTTAAAGAATTTGGTATTCAGGTTGATTATCCTATTGTTATTCACTATGATAATACTACCACCATTAACATGTCTAAGAACCCTATGATGCATGCAAAGACAAAACACATAGAGATCAAGTACCATTTTCTAAGAGAAAAGGTTGCAGACAAAGAAGTGAAATTGGACTATGTGAGCACCAAAGAATAGTTGGCAGATATTTTCACAATGCCTTTATCAAAAGATACTTTTGAGTATCTCAGGGAGAAGTTGGGAGTAATTCCCTCTCCTGAGTCTATTTAGAAAAAGTAGCAAGAACATTAGACATTAAGTGACTAATGAATGGTTGACTACTCTATTTCTGGAGTAGTACCTATGCCTAATGATTTATGGCACCCTTTTCCATTGATGTAAAAGGGGGAGTATATAGTAAGGGGGAGCATATACTCTGGGGGAGGATACAAATAGTCAGAAGAACTGAAGTAGTATAGAGGAATATTTGATTAGGATATTAAGAAGATTGTAAAAGAAAGAGGACACCATGGACAGAGGATGTTTTTATCATATGTTGCCATCAATGTCAAAGGGGGAGATTGTTGGAGATTTGTTTCTGTATAGTTGATTGATTGTATGTTTGTCATTGATGACAACATATAATACACAGTAGTGATTCTATATGTACTTATCAAAATGATGATATAAAGCCTTGTGTGGTTAGATACATGTTGTAGACATGTTTATTATGTTATGTTCATACACACAGATCTAGATATGATGTTTCAGTCAAGTTGTGTAATTTCTTTATTGGTAGTTACAATTCTGGAAGAGTATTTGTTCAGAGCTGGCGTATGTAACGTGTTTCTTGAGTTGTGTCTATCTTCAGGATATGTGTGTGTATATGCATGATTAGTTATGAATTGATGATAGTTATCTAAAGGTGCCAAATGTGTTACAAGAAGATTGAAAAGTTAGAGATGATTTGGTGAGGCTGACTTAGTGAAGCGTCGCGTCTATTTAGTTTGTGTTGCACGGACTTAATATTGTTTGCATGCTTAGTAGAGCCCACAAGGATGTTATGAAGAGTTTTATTATAGGTCCCATGATCTCATACTTTGAGGAAGATACTTATAGAAAGTCATTTGTGATACGCTAAGTGTGAATGATACGAAAAGAGATAGAAGATGTACATAATAGAATATCAGATGTGGTTCATTCATCAAGAGTTTATGTGAAGAAGAAGTGAAAGATTAAAATACACTAGAATTGATCAATACAATAGGTCTACTCTATAGTTCATCATCAAATATAGTGCATATCTGTTATACAGAAGGTTGTAGCCTTCACCATTGAAGCAGTGAGCTTTTGGACAGTGAGTCTTCACCCCTGACAAGGTTATTTGTAAAAGACTCCTAACAGGGTCTGACCCTTAACCAGGTCACCATACTAATTGCATTGTAAAGTACAACTCATAACAGGGTTGAAATATCTTCTAACAGGGATTACTATAAACAAGTATAGTTCATTGTGGGTGCTAATTCCCACCGGGGTTTTTACCATTTGGTTTCCCCGTAATCAAATTGTGTGTTGTGTACTGTGTTATCTGAAAGTGCATTTAATTTATTGTATTCTGGAGCTAAAGAAGGAAAAATAATAAAATTTATTGATAACTGATTCACCCCCCCCCCTCTCAGTTATCCTTTGGGACTATTATAACAAAATAGTGTGGAGCAAAGGTATAAGATTGATTATATTGATCAGAGAGGTAATGCACTTACAATAGATTTGAAAATATTCAATTCAAGTTGTATATGTGAACAAATCTTTAATATTTCAGCTTAACCATTGAAGCATCAAGTCTCTTAACTGAGCAGGACTTGAAAGTCTTTTGTAATTGAGATACATCACAAGGAGTATCAAAAATTTTGATCATAGAAAGTAGCATTGCATATGCCCGATACCTATTGATAGGCCAAGTGAGTGTTTGATCAAGGATGGTAGCATTAGATGCCAGATACTAGGTGAAAAAATATCTTTTAAGTCCTCTAAAAAGGTCACACCTAACAGTGTATTTGCAAACTTTAACAAGGTTGGCTCCTAACAGAGCTCACTTCAGAAGAGTGAAAATTTGGGGTACCGATCCCAGTGGTTTTTCCCCTAATAGGGTTTCCACGTTAATAATCTATGTGTTATGTTTTTATGTTTCATCACTTTACTATTTTACATTTCACATATGCAATTATGGATTGATCGGTATACTCTGCATATTTACTATGTTTTGGTAAATAGTTGATTGCTTATCGGTAATCATACAAAAGAAAGATTTACAAAGCATTCCGACAAGTAGTAATCTATTATAAGTATTTCAAGGCATTCATCTTGTAGGACAGAAGATAACTAGAGGCATAATTTGTAGTTATAATTTTTAAGGGTTGATTTAAGGATTAATTTTTTAGTCCAATGATTCACCCCCCTCCTCTCAGTTATTGCTAGCAAGTTGGCCACTTTATCTTAGTGCATCTACAAATAGAGAAGTACAAGTAAAGGATTCTCAACATGCCCAAGTAGGAAAAAGTACTATAAATACACGTGGGATGACCTAAGTGAAGTCATCCAAAAAAAACATAGTTTCCAAAACCAAAACAACCAACTAATCATGCAAATTGTGAAAAAAAATATTAAATGAAATAAACTTCGAGAAAAATCTAGAAAAATTGTGTGGGTAGATATGAAGAGCTTAAAGAGACCTTTCCAACATAGTAAGAATCACAAAACCTAAAGGAAATGGAAAAAAAATACTAGCTAAAGAGTGAAAAAATACATCTTACTTCAACATGCTATGAACTACAATACTAATTAAATCTAAAAAAAGAGACAAATTTCATTAGATAGCTCTCTAAATCAGCTTTCAAAGAATATTGTTTTGTAAGAAACACATGATGTTTGACCAAGTTATGGCTCTGACAACATGAACAAGAAGGTATGGCTTCAACTAAGTGGTATAGAAACATAGTGAAGAATCTAAAAAAGTTACTAGCATTGGTAGATAGGCCTCTAAATCAACTTTTTGAAGATATCTTGTTTTTGCAAAATAAACACCGTATTCAATATTTATGTGTGATTTAATGAAAGTCCTCCAATTGGGTAAAAATATCTAAAATAAAAAGCACGGTAAATTTAGCCATCCAACAACATTGCCTTTGTGACTTGAATTTTTGTAAAATTCACTCACTAAATGACAAATATATATTCCTAAATGGTCTTTTGGCCTAAGAAAATGACCCAAAATTTATTTTTCAAAAACAATTTGCAAGATCAAAGTTATTGAAAATCTTGGTTTTTGGAATTTTTAATTTTAATTTTAATTTTTTTTATCAAAAAATATCAAGAATCTTGAAAAATATAGAGACATCTAGATATTTTTTAGTGGCTATGAAGAAAACCTAGAAACTTGTTTCTCTGAAGATGAGTTGATTTGCAAATTCCCCCAAAGTATCCATTTCTAGATCCATAGTAGTGAGACCCATAGAGCTCCAAAATGTCCTAGAAAAAATCCTAAATCTAAATCTACATAATAAAAATTCAGAGACCTTGATATAGCCCAAATCCTTTAGAAACAACAATTCATAAAAAATAACACAATGCCAGAATAATAGAACTTCAAATTCTCATTAACTACGTCCAACTTACCCTCCTCTATAATGAAAGAAAACTCCTACTTATTACGATTCCAAAAATTACCATATTTGGCAGATTTTTGAGAAAAAATAGATTTTTCCATTTTTGGTAACTTTTAAAACTCATCCTAAGAATCTCAATTTTTCCCAAGAAAATCTCTCAACTAAGGCAATATGAATTTCCAACTAACCCACGAAATCAAAAACACGATTTCAGATTTATTACAAAAAAACAAAACTCAAAAAACTGGAAAGAAATAGAAAAAGCTAATTTTGGAGGTCAAGATGAAATTTGAGGCTCCCGAAAAGATGTCAAAATGGCCACCAACAAAGCTGGCTGATTTGGAATTTCCATTAACACTTCCTCACACATTTGCCTGTAAAATTTCAGCATAAAACCACATCCGAGTCAAAAGTTATGACCTCCAAAAGTTGTTGCATCATTCTCCCCTTCTTTAAAGAACACAACTCCTACAAGTGGTTGTCTGTGAACTGTTGCAACTTTGTGGGGTCCAACTTCATCACTTCCCACTCTAAGATCTAGGTGCTATCTTTCACTGGTAATCCCACCCACTAAATTAGGTACTTGGTGTAATGACCATTCTGTGTGACTGTAGACTGAATATCCAGAATGTGGGCAATCTTTTCCTTCTTTTTACTTGGAAGGTGGTGATGCCAATCCACCTCATATTTACTATCTGGCTCAGATAGATTTCCATGAAGTGCATACAAATTAGAAACATTAAAGACAGGATAAATAGCCAAATCATCTGGTAAACAAACCTCATAAGCATTATCATTGATCTTCTTCAGAATTCAGCAAGGACCTATCTATTTGTATTTCAGCTTATGATATGTGCCAGTAGGAAATCTCTCATGTCTCAAGTACACCATAACCAAATCACCTATATTGAATATTTGTCTCCTACTGATATTTGCAGAAACATTATATCTCTCATTACTATCCTATAATTTACTCCTGAAATCTTGTTGAAGTTGTTGAAGGTGTTCAGCAAATGTTTCCCCATCATCGCTAATTCTATCTTTCACAATAAGTTGTACAAGATCCAAAACACCCTGAGGATTCTTACTATATATAATCTAAAAAGGATATTTTCTAGTTGATCTATTGAGAGAACTATTGTAATCAAACTTGGCTTGAGGCAATGCCAAGCCCCACTTCTTGGGCTTTTCACCAACAATGCACCGTAACAGGTTTCCCAAACTTTGATTGACCACCTCAGTTTGCCCATCAATTTGGGGATGATAGGCACTGCTAAACTGCAACTATGCTCCCATCTTCTTCCATAAGGTCCTCCAAAAATGACTCAAAAATTTAGTATCCCTGTCAGATGTGATAGTCTTTGGAATGCCATGGATTCTAACAACTTCTGAGAAAAATAAGTTGGCTATCCTTGTGGCATCACTAGTTTTGTTACAAGCAATAAAATGAGCCATTTTATAGAATCTATCAACAACTACAAAAATAGAATCTACACCACTTTGGGTGTGGGGAAGTCCCAATACAAAATCCATACTCACATGTATACATGGCTTGATGGGTACAGGTAGAGGTGTATACAAGCCTCTCTTTTGGGAGTTACCCTTAGCCACTTGACAGATTCGGTATCTTTCCACATACTTAGTAATGTCCCTTTTCATTTTTGGCTAGTAGTATTTATCTTCAACCAAGGCTATCATCTTGTCCTTCCCAAAGTGACCAGCCAAATCACCACTATGAAATTCATGGATAATATTTTCCCTCATGGAACTAGTTGGTATACAAAGTTGTTTTCCTTTAAAGAGGTAACCATCCTACAGAAAGTATTCTCCTCTCATATGATCTGAAAGACTAGTTTTTGGCTCTATAATCTTTTCTATAATTTCCCAAAAATCATCATCAGCCTCATACAAAACTTTAATAGACTCAAAACCAATGACTTGTATTTCCATTGTAGTTATTAGTGTAACACACTGACTTAGGGAATCAAGAACCTAATTCTTCTTTCTAGACTTATGCTTCAAAAAAAAATTATACCCTTGCAAGAAAGACACCCATTTAGCATGCCTACTATTCAATTTCTTTTGTGTGTTCACATATTTCAAGGCCAAATGATCTGTAAATAGTACAAATTCTTGTAGGACCAAATAGTTCCTCCAATGCCTTAAGGCTTGAACAATAGCATAAAATTCTAAATCATAGGTAGAATAGTTCTTCCTCACATCATTTAACTTTTCAATGAAAAAGGCTATTGGTTTACCTTCCTGGCTAAGAACAACACCTATTTCAACATGGCAAGTATCACAATCTACTTCAAATACTTTATCAAAATTTGGAAGTGCCAAAATAGGAGGTTCAGTTACCTTTTTCTTCAAGAACTTGAAACTTTCTTTAGCATTTGTTGTTCATGTGAATTCCTTTCCTTTCATACAATCTATTATGGGCGTGACAATACTGCTAAAATTTTGAATAAAATTTCTATAGAAGGTTTCTAATCTATGAAAACTCCTAACCCCTGTTATGCTGGATGGACTAGACCATTCTAGGATAGCCTGGACCTTTTCTGGATCCATCTAGACACCATCTCTAGAAATGACGAAGCCTAGAAAAGTCAAACTATTTTGCATGAATATGCACTTATTTAAATTTGCACAGAGCTTCTCTTTCCTTAGTACACTCAAGATGATCCTCAAGTGTTGTAGGTGTTATCCTTTGTTTTTTCTATAAATCAGGATATCATCAAAATAAACTACAACAAACTTACCAATGTAGGATTATAAAATAGTATTAATCAATCTCATTAATGTACTTGGTGCATTAGCAAGCCCAAATGGCATAACCATCCATTCATACAAGCCATCCCTATTCTCAAAAGCTGTCTTCCACTCATCTCCTTCACGAATTTGAATCTAGTGGTATCCACTTCGTAGATCAATCTTGCTGAAGTATTTGGCCCCTACTAATTCATCCATCATATCCTCTATGTGAGGAATAGGAAACTGATACTTGATAGTAATATTATTAATTTCTCTACTATTAGTACACATCCTCCATGTTCCATCCTTCTTTAGAGTCAACATTGCGGGTACAACACATGGGCTCATGATTTCTCTAACCAGGCCTTTCTTGATTAGTTCTATTACTTGCTTGTTGAGCTCTGCATGTTGTGCGGGGTTCATTCGATAAGCTACTTTATTAGGAAGAGTTGCTCTAGGAATTAGATCAATATGGTGTTGTATATCCCATTTTGGTGGGAGACCATCAGGTAGCTCATTTGGAATAACATCAATAAATTTTTCTAGTATCTTTAGTGCATCATGTGGTACTATGTTTTCTAGTTATTCACCCCTTTTTACTACCAATGCATACAAACAACCCGTCACCTTCATTTATTTGACTACATCCTTTGTAGACAACATGGTCTCATTCTTCCTTTCATCCTTATGTGGTAAGAGAGTCACTTTAGTGCCATCCTTCCAGAAGGTATATGTATTTTTCTCTCCATCATGCATGATCTCTCTATCATAATGTCATGGCCTTCCCAAAAAAATATGAAAAGTATCCATAGGAATAACATCACACCATATCACATCCTTATAGATTTTTACTATAATAAAACTAACCAAGCATCTTTTATCAACAGTAACCTCATTTCCTTTCTGAAACCATGCAATACGGTAAGGACGTGGATGTTTCTCACATTACAAATTTAATTTCTCTACCATTTCCTTAGCTACCGTATTCTTACAACTACCCCCATCAATAATAACTTGGCATACCTTTCCACCTAAAGTACATCTAGTTCTGAAGATGTTGGTTTGAAGCCACGAATCATCAAATTTCTTTACAAGGACTTCTTCCTTCTCTGGAATGATCATCGATCTCCTCATCATGAGAGTTTCTCCCACGTCTAGTAGGACTTCTTATTTTTCTCTTGTTGCTATAAATTATGGCTGAACCAGGTTCACTCTAGGCTGTCCTCATTGATTTCTTTCTTTCATGTTATAATTTGACCATTCAAAGGCTCTGTGTCCTTCTTCTCCACACCTAAAACAAGTGAAATTCCTTGTCTGGTTTTCCTAGCCTCTTCCACTTATGTGCCTCATCCTCTCTCAAATCCCCTTCCTCTTTCTTGATTTGAAGAATCTTGCCTAGTGTCTATATTTTTTTCAAACCCTTGAAAAGGCTCTCCTTGAAAATTTTTATAACCTCCCTAAAATGGAGTTGAGGTACCCCTTTGACCACCTCTATTCCTTTGGATATATTTCCTATTCTTCTTTTCTTTAGCTTTTAGAGCTAATTGGTAGGCTTCCTCCATACTGTTAAGATGATGCATGCTCAATTCATCTTGGATGGAGAACTTTAGGCCATTCATATATCTATCATCCATCTTCTCATTATTTTCTTGGTGCTCTATGCACATGGATAGCTTGTAGAACTCATTTGTATAGTCTTGCACTGAAGACAAGTTTTGCTTCAAATTCTGGAACCTCCAAAAGAGAGTTTGTGAATAATCCATGGGTAAGAATTTTTCTTTGAGATTTTTCTCCATCTTACTCCATCTCTTAATCTTTTCCTTTTCCTTTTCCTTTCTAGTTTGTCCCTTTTGGAGGTGATCCCACCATATCATTGCATGTCCTTTTAATTTTGTGCATGCAAACTTCATCTTCTTTTCTTCTATCATAGGCTTCCATAAAAAAAATTCCCCCCATCTCGTTTAGCCAGTCTATTAATTCTTCTGGCCTAAGAATACCAGCATAGTCTAAAATGTCAATCTTGATTGATTCACTTCTTCCTTCTAAAGCCCTGAGAACTCTATCTTCATAGCTCATTTCTTCCATCCTTTCTTCTATATTTTCTTCATTTTGGTTAGCACCTCCTCAGTTTCCCTCTTCATTAGATTCATTCCCTCTTTTTATTCCTTGATTATCCATTCACTCACTAAGTCATTTAATCTAGCTCTGCATATCCAACATCAATCTTTGCATCGGTGTGACACCTCCTCTTCCTCTGCCTCTTCCTCTCCCAGCCATATTCCTTCTCTGATACCAAATGATGTAGCCCAAATCCTTCAGAAACAACAATTCAGAAAAAATAACACAATGCCAGAATAACAGAACTTCAAATTCTCATTAACTGCGTCCAACTTACTCTCCTCTAAAATGAAAGAAAACTCCTACTTATCACAATTTTGAAAATTACCATATTTGGCAGATTTTCAGGAAAAATAGATTTTTCCATTTTTGGTAACTTTTAAAACTCAACCTATGAATCTCAATTTTTCCCAAGAAAATCTCTCAAATAAGGCAAGATGAATTGCCAACTAACCCATAAAATCAAAAATAGGATTTCGGATTTATTACAAAAAACAAAACTCAAAAAACTGGAAAGAAATAGAAAAAGCTAATTTTGGAGGTCAAGATGAAATTTCAGGGTCCTGAAAAGATGTCAAAATGGCCACCAACTAAGCTATCTTAGTTGGTATTTCCATTAACTCTTCCTCACGCATCTGCCTGTAAAATTTCAGCAAAAACCCACATCCGAGTCAAGTTATGACCTCCGAAAGTTGCTGCATCAGACCTTGTGAGTTTTTTGAGAAAGGAAATCCTCAAAAATTGAGGAGTTTGTTGAGTCCATGCTCTTATACCATCTTGAATTTATTGAGTTCTAATACTATGTTGAAATTAAGAACATATGCACCTGGAAGATCAACCAACAAAAGAAAAAAACACCTTCCACAAGGAGATTAGCAAGAAAATAATTTCTATATTTTTCAAATGCAAAAATTACAAGATAAATTCCAATAAATACAATATAATGTTTTTATATAAAGAAAGAAACTAGAGAAGAAAACTAACTAGAGCTTAGATATGTGAACTAGAGCATGATGAGAAAACTAGAGCTAAAAAGAAAACTCAAGTCCAACTAGTCTAAACTAAACAAAATTAAGCTCAACTAAGTTAACTTAGGCTAGGCATGCATTCTCAAACATGTGCTTAAATATGTGGGTGAATATGTATGAGAATATTCTCTCACCATGTGCACAATTATTTTATGCAACAATATCAAAAGTGCATGATGTAATAAAACCATGTATGATGCAATATATATATATATATATATATATAAAAGTGGGGAGTAAGGGGGTGGATATTGGCTCCTAATCCAAGACAAGGAGATCCCAATTGATTAATTGAAAGTAGACGATCAATGCAAAGAGGAATCAACTGATTATGGATAAAGAGGGAAAGAGGGTCTAATTTCTTAATTATAAAGTAAAACAATAGATCTGAAAGATTACAATGAAATGAAACACTTATCTTGAAATGTACAAGATCTAGAAATACCTATTTTCTGATGTTTGTATCGGGTTTCCAAACATTCTACAACCGAATCTAGAATAGAAACACAGAGACGGAGAAAACCAAGAAATATTTTCATTTTTTACTCCAGGTTGACCTTGACCCAAATACAGTTCGACCTTGACCCCTTTATGTCGACCTTGACCTGTGTTGCTTTGACAAAAAATATGTTTGCGGAATAAGAAACTTTGCCAAAAAGGGTATCTGAATATGCTCTATAATTCACTGCTCTATACCTCTACCTGCAAGAAAAATGGTTTTGGTTGTTGGGGGGATGGGCTTTCCTTAGTCAAACCCTAATTTAGTAGTAGAATTAGATCTAATAGCGAAGCTATGATATTCAATAGATATGCAATTTTATTTCAAATGTAAGCAACTATATTGATATGAAAGCTTAGACTCAACATTAAAAATCACAAATTTAAATCAAAACCTCCATGATTGTATTCTTGGAATCCACCTTGAAGGAATATTGAATGAATCTTGAGGATGCACAAAGGATCTTGAAGGAAGGTCACGCCACCATGATGGATAGATCTAGGGTTTTGAATCTTGAATCTTGAGTTCTTGAACCAAATCCCTTCAAAGGCTTGAATGCTTGATCTTTAATGGAGTACTTGAATGCTTGAGAATAATTTAGAACAATTGATGCTTGAAAGTAGATGATCACTTCAATAAGTTATGCGTAGATGGTATATGTGATTGATGATATTGCTTCTTTTTGCATCTTAGAAAATGAGAGGAGAAAGGCTTCCTTATATATAGGTCAAGTATGAGGTTGTCCTTGACCCAGGGAGTCAATAGCCCTAGAAAATATGCCAGGTGGGAAAAATAGTGTCCAGAGAGGCCCAATCAGGGTCCTAAATAGGCACATAAGACAGAAAAGGGGCAGAGATCAGAGGAAAACAAGATGATGACCCAAAAAGCCCCCTAAGGAGGGCCAAACAGTCTTAAAATGGAAGTTCTTCCATTTTAAGAAGATACATTAAGCCCCCACTTTAGCGGGAGTATGGAAATCGAACATACTCGCGATAAAGTTAGAAGAAAGACTCTAGTGGATTGCAATGAGGTAGAACATCACTTAGTCAAGGACATGAGCCCCCAAGCCAAGGATTCTAACTCAACATACATGCAAAAGGGCACAAAAATAAAGAGAAAACAAAGACAAAGCTAAAAGAAAAAAAAAGGAGGGGTTAGTACAAAAACAAACCCAAATCAACTAGCAAAGGAAAAATTGCTAAGAAATGCTTCCTATGCTAATACCATATTTGGAAAGCTATCATAAAAGCATAAATGACTGCATAAGAAAGACAAGAGACACACTATAAATAACATAGCTTCATGATCTAATCCTACTAGCATGAAAGTGAAAGAGAGAAAAGAGAGAGTGATAACCTCGCCCAGTAAGATGCCCACCTTACCATGAATCGCTAAGGAGGGAGAGCCCAACAGGTAGCCAAACCTAATAGTTTACCCATAAACTATTCTTTGTAGTTGTAATGCATCTTTTGATGGCTTTTGGAATACCCATAGATCCACATTCTTATATCACTATGAAATATAAAATGCGCGTCTCTTCAGGATTTATCAACTTATGTGTGTTACCTTCCAAGAATTTAGCATATTTGTTATTGAAAAAGTGTATCTCTTCAGGATTTAGCAACTTATGTGCATTACATTTCAAGGATTTAGCAAAAATAAAAATGTCTGGCTCTTCATGATTTAGAAACTTATGTGCATTACCTTTCAAGGATTTAGCATATTTGAAATTGAAAATGTGTATCTCTTCAGGATTTATCAACTTATGTGTGTTACCTTCTGAGGATTTATCATGTTGTAAAAATGTAAACTATAGTATAAGGGAGACCCTATATATTACCCCTCCTTATCGTGGCTACTGATGTAGCACTAGTCTTGCTCCTTCTGAGACCTCTTCTAGGGTCTCCTAGGTCACTCTATGACCTACTAGGCTTCTTTCACAAACCATAGGCTCCTTAGGTATCTTATCACAAGATCCTAACTCCTTCAACTAGTGAACACCATGTTGTAGAATAAAACACTTCAAAACTTTCTCCTAGACCCCAAATGGTCTTTCTTGCAGCTTTGGCCTAAAAGGTTCAATTGATCCAAATTGATCAATGCTCAATCCATAGAGAGGATTAGGGTATCCAAGGTGTTCATAGGACCCTTTCCAATACTTGCAAGCACACTTTGCATCAAAACTCCAATCAAGTTCCAAGAACCCACACAATAGCTTACAAAATAGGGCTACAAACAATTAGCCCTATTTACTCACTTTTTCTGCATTATCATGTAAAAATTATTAACAAGTGCCAAAATAGGTTTAGGATCCAGACACCCTTTACTAAGACACTAGATATTTCTAGGTCTAGGGCTCTCAAGTTGTTCGTACAGCTCTGCCTACAATCAAGGCTAGAAATCAGGGTTTTGAGGGTTTCAAAACTAGTCTAATAGAAAATCCTTCCTTTCTATCCAATAAGTCTAACCAAGTCTTCCCACTCATTTTGGGAACTCACAACACACTACCCTAACCCTCTCCAATCTTTTATTGAAGCTATGAATGCTTTCAATCCACCAAAATGGCTCTGCAACTAATGGTGATCCCTAGCCATGCCACACTGGCTCGCCTAGGGAATCACCTTATAAATGGATGCCATCACTTCCTAGGCCCCTCCTTCACTATAAAAAAATGTACATGAAGTCTACTCTCATAATCCAAAGACCCATTCCAATGCCACAGTGTAAAATGGAGTTAACACCCCATTTGTTTAGAATGCCTAGTTTAGAACAGCGACCATGCTGAAAACTAAATAATTTAAACAAGCAACTAAAAATATTTAATCAAACAAACTACCACCACAAAAATTCTTCTAAAAACCTACATTACACAAAACAATGCTCACATAATTGGGTTCAATCCATTAAACTATCAGATCACCTTAAAACACCTTAAGAGTCACTATTATTAACATATACAGTCCGTACACAAAATTTATCAAACTTACCAACCCTATACACATCTCAAGGATGGTCATATATATTTGACCCAAACACTAATTCATCAGTTTAAAATAGTTATCTAACCAATTCCACCAAAGATGAAATCTTAACATAAAAGTTGTCAATGTTGTCAATGACAACATTGACAACTTTTTGCAACTTTTGAGTTTGGTCTTCAAACCTGGTCTAACTATGCCCAAACTTGACCAATACACAAAATATGATGAAATAACATCAAATAGGACCTCTAGTCCCTTTCTTGGCTCATTTTTCCAAAAAATTCCAAAAACACCTAATTGGACCTAAATGGACCTAAAGGTCACTAAGGACCTAATAAGACACATCCTCCTAAAAACACTTCACACACTAAGACTCTTCATCCCTTTATACATCTAGTGGTCTGGCTAGAACCACTTCAAGCCAAACCAAAGAAGGAGAAAACTCTACGTTACATTTTAACAACTAGACTACCTAGGTGCTCCTGCACGATACTCCCCCAAAAGGAAAAGTTATGTCACTCCTGCGGACAGAAGATCCTCTGAAATGCCCACCTTCTTGAAGTATGCCTCTGCAATCCATGAAGCCTCTAACTTTAGTCTATCCTTCCACTGAATCAAATTCTCCATGTAGACTTTGTGCCTAGTAGTCTTCTTAACACAGGAGTCCAGAGTTTTGTCAGCCACCATCTAAAATTTGGCAGGTAAGACAACAACCTCCACATCATCACTAACCCCCTAAATATTTGGAGTGATCTCATCCATCTTCCCTCTGAACTATATTGAGTCTTGGACATTAAAGAATGGAGATATGCTCAAGTCTGATGGTAAGTCCACCTTATATGCATTAGCTCCATATTTTTCCAAGATCTTGCAAGGTCCCACCATTTTCATATGAAGCTTGGTAGGGACACCCTTCTGTAGCATGGAATTATTAAAGTGTACCATGACATAGTCACCCATTTCAAAATAAACATCCCTCCTCTTCTCATCAACTTTGGCTTTCAACTTATGTTGACTGTCTTGGATTTGCTTCTTCACTTGGTCTTGTATGTCTTTCAAGGTATAGGTGAAGTCCTCTTCATGGCCACTTCTGTATTTTATTCCACCAATATCTCTAAGCTCACAAACACCCCCAGGGTGCATTCCATAAACAAACTCAAATGGGCTCTTTCCTATCATTCTATTCTTGCTATCATTGTAAGCATATTGTTCTTGGGGAATGATCACATCCCAAGTCTTCCCTGTTGGAGATTTGATTATGAACAATTGATTGATTGTATGTTTGTCATTGATGACAACATATAATACACAGTAGTAATTTTGTATGTACTTATCCATATGATGACATGAAGAATTGCGTGAATAGATACATGTTGTTGAAATGTTTATTATGCTATGTTCATACACGCAGACCCAGATATGATGTTTTAGTAAAGATATGTAATTCTGTTATTGACGATTACAGTTCTGGAGGAATAACGGTTTAAGGATGATGTATGTAACATGTTTATTGAGTTGTGCCTATCTTTAGGATATGCATGTGTATATTCATGATGATTTATGAGTTGTTAATATTAATCTAAAGGTGCCAAACATATTTCAAGAAGATTACAAAGTTATGGTTAAATTGGTGAAGCCGACTTAGTGAAGCGATGCATCTATTTAGTTAGTACTTGCATGGTTGTAATTATGCTTGCACACTTAGTAGAGTTGACAAGGATGTTAAGAAGAGTTGTCTAACAGGTCCCATGATCTCATACTTTGTGTATGTACTTATAGAAGGTCATTTGTGATAAGAAGAGTTGTGAAAGCCAGAGATAAGAAAAGCAGAGCAGAGTGTGAAAGCAGCAGACCTATATTTATCATATGTTGATAATATAGATATTGAAGTTGAAGCTTTGAGAATACAGATAAGATTGTTGTAGTGCTTTACAAGAGGTTAAAGCATCGATACACAAAAGGAACTAATCAGATAAGCAGTGTCACAAGCAGTAGTTCATCTTGTTGATACAGTGTGTATCAAATAACTAGAAGGTTGTAGCCTTCACCACTTGGACAGTGAGTCCTTGGATAGTGAGTCCACCACCCCTAACAGGGTTATTGTAAAAGACTCCTAACAGGGTTAGACCCTTAACCAGGTCACTATACTACTGCATTGTAATGAACAACTCCTAACAGGGTTGAAAGATCTTTTAACAGGGATTACTATAAACAGTATAGTTCTTTGTGGGTACTAATTTTGATCGGGGTTTTTACCATTTGGTTATCCCATAACCAAATTGATGTGTTGTGTAATGCGTTATCTAAATGTGCATTTAATTTATATCAGTTTGGATTAATAAGTACAAAAGATTTAAAGTTGCTGATAACTGATTCACCCCCCTTCTCAGTTATCCCTGAAGTATTCTAATAATTGGTATCAGAGCCTAGTGCCTTGGAGAGAAAGCCTAATAGCTAAAGGTAGATCAGATGGCATACTTCAAAAAATAGAGTCCTAAGTTCGATGGAGAGAACTATCTAGATTGGAAGAACAAAATGATAACACATCTACAATGTGTTGGCTTTGAGATCTTTGAGATTGCTACACAAGAAGTTGATATTCCATCTTTAAAAGA
>MU227488.1:645223-655360 GCA_018584345.1 Thuja plicata
GAGGATGTGAGTTATGAGATGTTTATTATTGGATTCATTTGATGTATCCTTTGTGTTAGTTCTTTATAGTTGTTATTCGTAGATTATCTTGCTTAAGTGATTCTACATCAAGGAACCCTCGAGGATTATTATCTGTGTATGAGTTGTTCTTATGTGTATGTCATGTATCTCATTGCTTCCGCATTGTTATCATAATTGTTTGTAAACATTTAAAAATAAAAAAATTATCCTGTTAACTCAGTGTCAAGTTTAGGTTAGTTCTTCTGGGTTCCCTGGCGGGGCATTACAAACTATATTTCTCAGTCAACGGCACAGGTAGAATATGTTGTAGTAGCACTGAACTGGACAACCATTGTTTGGATCAAGCAGATGGTTAAAGACTTTGTTATTCAAGTTGATTATCTTATTGTTATCCATTGTGACAACACTAATACTATTAACATGTCTAAGAACCCTATGATGCACGCAAAGAAAAAACACATAGAGATAAAGTACCATTTTCTGAGAGAAAAAGTTGTAGACAAGGAAGTGACATTGGACTATGTAAGCACAAAAGATCAGTTAGCAGACATTTTTATGAAGCCTTTAGAAAAGGATACTTTTGAGTATCTAAGGGAGAAGTTGGGAGTCATTCCCTCTACTAAGTCTGATTAGAGAAAGAAGCAAGTACATCAGTCCTGTGTGACTGATGAATGGTTGACTACTCTACTTCTGGAGTAGTACCTATGCATAATGGTTTATGGTGCCCTTTTCCATTGATGTCAATGGGGGAGTATGTACTAAAAACAAGGAACACAAAAAAAGAGCTAAACAAGGAACACATACAAGGAGCTTATACTCTAGGGGAGTATACATATAAAACACAGTCTATGTAACTATAGTAGTGTAGATGAATCTTTGATGAGGATATTGAGAAGATTGTAAAAATAAAGAAGACACCATGAATAGAAGTTATTTTTATCATATGTTTCCATCAATGCCAAAGGGGGATATTGTTGGAGATTTGATTCTGAACAGTTGATTGATTGTATGTTTGTCATTGATGACAACATATAATACACATCATTACTTCTGTATGTACTTATCCATATTATGACATGAAGACTTGCATGAATAGATAAATGTTGTTGACATGTTTATTATGCTATTTTCATACACATAGACCCATATATGATGTTTCAGTAAAGATATGCAATTCTGTTATTGACGGTTACAGTTCTAAAGGAATAATGGTTTAAGGCCGACGTATGTAATGTGTTTATTGAGTTGCACCTATCTTCAGGATATGCATGTGTATATTCATGATGAGTTATGAGTTTTTGATATTAATCTAAAGGTGCCAAACGTATTTCAAGACTATTGCAAAGTTATGGTTAAATTGGTGAAGCTGACTTAGTGAAGCAACGCGTCTATTCAGTTAGTACTTGTGTGGTTTTAATTATTCTTGCACACTTAGTAGAGCTAACAAGGATGTTAAAAAGAGTTTTCTAACAGGTCCCATGATCTCATACTTGGCGTATGTACTTATAGAAGGTCATTTGTGATAAAAAGAGTTGTGAAAGCCAGAGATAAGAAAAGCAGAGTAGAGTGTGAAAGCAGTAGAGCTATATTTATCATATGTTGATAATATAGATATTGAAGTTGAAGTTTTCATAATATAGATAAGATTTTTGTAGTGATTTACAAGAGGTTAAAGCATCAGCGCACAAAAGGAACTATTTAGACAAGCAGTGTCACAAGAAGCAGTTCATCTTGTTGATATAATGTGTATCAAATAACCAGAAGGTTGTAGCCTTCACCACTTGGACAGTGAGTCCTTGGACAGTGAGTCCACCACCCCTAACAGGGTTATTGTAAAAGAATCCTAATAGGGTCAGACCCTTAACTAGGTCACTATAATACTGCATTGTAATGAACAACTCCTAACAAGGTTGAAAGATCTTTTAACAGGGATTACTATAAACAGTATAGTTCTTTGTGGGTACTAATTCCCATCGGGGTTTTTACCATTTGGTTTCCCCATAACCAAATTGATGTGTTGTGTAATGTGTTATCTGAATGTACATTTAATTTATATTACTCTGGATTAATAAGTACAAAATATTTAAAGTTGTTGATAACTGATTCACCCCCCCTCTTAGTTATCCCTGAATTATTCTAACATTCCCATACTCCTTAGTTAGGCACCTCAATAGGTTACCCAACACCCTATTTACCACCTCAGTTTGGGCATCAGTCCGAGTGTAGTAAGCTGAACCAAAAGATAGGTTAGTGCCCAACCTTGTCCACAAGGTTCACCAAAAATGGCTCATAAATTTTACATCCCTATCAGAGACTATACTCAAAGGGAGACCATGGATCCTCACAACCTCTTTGAAAAAAAAAAAAGCAATGTGGCTAGCATCATTAGTAGTTTTACATGGTATGAAATGCCCCATTTTGCTAAATCTGTCAACAAATACATAAATACTATCATATCCATGTTCAGTCTTGGGTAAGCCCACAATAAAATCCATACTCACACACTCCCATGTTCTATTAGGGACTAGTAGAGGCTGATACAACCCTACATTACTCATTCCTCCTTTGGCCTTTATGCAAACAACACACTGCTCCGCATACTTGGTGACATCTTTCACCAACTTTGGCTAATGGTAGAACCTTTGGACCAATTCCAAGGTCTTGTCCTTACCAAAATAACCACTTAGAGAACCATTATGTATCTCTTGGATGAGGTTCACCCTCATTGACCCTTTGGTTACACACAACTGATTTCTCTTAAACACCAATCCATTCTATAAAGTAAAATCAGAGAACTTGCTATGAAAATGATTCTCAAAATCAACACATACCTTAGAGGCCTCACCAAAATCCTCATCTGATTTGTATAGGTCTCTGAAAATTTCAATCCCAATGCTATTCAAGTGAACTTCTTGCACTGTCAACAACCTCCTGGTTAAGGAATCTGCCACTTTATTAAGTTGACCCTTCTTGTGCTTTATAGTAAAAGTGAATGCCTACAAGTACTCCATCCACTTCAAATTTCTGTTGCTCAACTTTTCTTGTGTGTTAATGTAACTAAGATCCTAGTTTTTAGTGAATACCACAAACTCTTTGGGAAATAGATAATGTCTCCATTTTCTCAAGGATTTAACTAGTGCATATAGTTCCAAATCATAAGAAGAGTATTTCTTCTTAGCCTCATTCAATTTCTCACTAAAGAAGGAAATTGGTCTACCCTCTTGACTCAATACACCCCCTTATGCTAATCCACTAGCATCACACTCAATGGTAAACAAATTCTCAAAGCTTGGAAATTGTAGGATAGGTCCAGTAGCCACTTGTTTCTTCAACAACTCAAATTATTTCCCTACTTCTACTGTCCATCTGAACTTAGTTTTTACCCCACCCTTTATAGTATCCATCAAAGGTGCACATATTCCACTAAAATTCCTAATAACATTTCTATAAAATTGGGCAAGGAAATGGAAAATTCTTACCTTAGTGGTTTTGGTAGGTGGAGGCCAGTTCAAGATAGCAGCAACTTTATCTTTATCCATCTTCAAAGACCCCTTGGACACTACAAAGCCCAAGTAGACTAGTTATTTTTTAAAGAACTCACACTTCTAAAGGTTAATGGCCAACTTCTCTTCATGTAACCTTTTCAATACTGCCTCTACATGTATGATATGGTCCTCTCTTGTCTTTCTAAATATAATTATATCATCAAGATATACCACCACAAACTTCCCTGTGAATTCCTTGAGCACCTCATTCATGAGCCTCATGAATGTGCTTGGAGCATTAGAGAGGCAAAATGGCATTACAAGCCATTCATATAACCCATCTGTGGTCTTGAATTTCATTTTCCATTCATCACCTTCCTTCACCACGATTTGGTGGTAACCACTCTTCAAATCCAACTTTGTAAATTACATTGCTCCACCTAGGCAATCCATAAGATCCTCTATTCTTGGGATTGGGAATTTGTACCTTATTTTGATCCTATTTATATCCCTTGAGTTTGTGCATAATCTCCACTTTCCCCCCTTTTTGGATGCTAAAACAACCAGGACTGCACAAGGGCTAATGATCTTCTTGATCAAGCCTTGATCCAAGAGCTCTTGTACTTGTCTTTCTACCTCCAAGATTTGATCTGGAGTTAGCTTGTATGCTTCTTTGTTGGGCAAGGATGCCCCTAGCACAAAGTCTATCTGATGACTTATAACCGTCTTAGGTGGTAGGGTTGTAGGAGTGCCATCACTCACTATGTCTTTGTACTTCTCAAGAAATTATTGCACCTCCATTGGTAATGGTTCCTTCACTAATTCTTCTTCTTCCTTGAGCTTCATCACAATGGCATACCCCTCACTCTCATCACCCTTGACACCTTTTAAAAACTCCTTTCCATTTCATAACATAACACTAGGAGTTTTGGTCTATGGTTCCTCATCCTCTAGTAATGACTAAATTTTGAAGGTCTTCCCTCCTTTCTTGAAAGTGATGGAGTTCTCCTTTCCATCATATACTGCCCCATTATCAAATTTACAATGCCTTCCAAGAAGAAAATGGAAATCATCCATTGGTAGGATGTCACAAAGAAATATATCCTTATACCCTACTATTGAGAACTCTACCCATGTTTGCTCATTGACCAGCACACTTTGGCCTTTGCTCAGCCATGTCACCTTATAGGGATTCACATGGGGTATCTTGGTTAGGTTAAGCTTCACTACTGCCTCCTCTAAAATGATTTTATCTGTATATCCAGATTCCACAATCACCTTACACACCTTACCAATGATCTTGCATCTGATTCTAAATAGTGCCCTCTTATGTTTGGGCTCATCCTTGATTAATTTCCTTATTAGTACCCTTATGAACATCAAATTCTCACCCATCTATGAGTATAGATGGTCTACCTCAGGGGATTTGACACTTGAAGTGTCCTCTTGTGCATATGCTATCCTCTTATCACTATTTGTTGCAGAAGGTTTTTCTGGACATCTATAGGCTGGATGACCTAGCTGCCCACAGTAATAACATTTCATGGTTGAAAAATAAGAACTACTCCTACCTCCTCTTCCTCTGTTAGGACCACCATGATTACCTCTACCTCTATTATAGCCTCCTCTTGAACTGTTCTCAGCCCGCTTCTCTGTCAAATTATTCTCTCCTTGTGACCTTTTCTCACTACCCCTGTGTTGGTAGCCTCCTCTTTGACCCCTTTGGTATCTCCCTCTGCCTCTATTGTCATTATTGTTCTTTAAGGTAGAATCCCCTTTCTTCTTATTCTTTTCTTCAACCTTTATAGCCAATTGATGACACTTTTGGATAGTGGTAGGTGTCCATAGGCTAATCTCCTCTTGGATGTTCCAATTCAATCCACCCAAGTATCTAGCCACTTTGATTGACTCTTCTTCCTACAATTTAGACCTTAGACACAATCTTTGGAATTCCTTAGTATACGAGGCCACATCTAGGTCTTTCTACTTCAATTTTTGTCTCTTCCTATGAATTTGTATTTCATAGTCCTCTGGAAGATAACTCTCCTTCAATTTGGTTACCATAGCATTCCAATTTTCTATTGGTTTCTTTCCCATGCTTACCCTCTCATCCTGAAGGTATTTCCACCAAGTCAAAGCTGACCCTCTGAGTCTAGACTTGGCCACTTTGATCTTTTGGGCTTCACTTATTCCCTCACACTCGAAGTGATTCTCCATTGCTTCAATCCAGTCCATGACTATTTCAATATCCATCTTTCCTCCGAATAAAGGTATCCCTTCCAAAGCTTTACCACTTAATGCCTTTATGGCCTTCAAGAAAGGTTCCTCATTAAATACAGGATCTGGTTTAGGGATGAATTCTTCCTCTTCAATCTTCTTCTTACCCCTACTCCTAGATTCAACTTCATAGTCTTTCTTCCTACTAGCATCTACTAGTTCTTCCATATTTAATCTGATTTCTTCCAAGGTATTCTCAAGGAGTATATTTTTCTCCTTTTTTTCTTCCATTTCCTTGGCTAGTTATGCATTTATCACCATCTTTGTAGAAATAGAAGATTCCACTTCTGACATAAACCAATCTTCCCAAGTTTCTCAACTTGCTCTGATACCACTCTGATGTAGCACTAGTCTTGCTCCTTCTGAGACCTCTTCTAGGGTCTCCTAGGTCACTCTATGACATACTAGGGTTCTTTCACTAACCCTAGGCTCCTTATTTATCTTATCACAAGATCCTAACTCCTTCAACTAGTGAACACCATGTAGAAAAAAACACTTTAAAACTTTCTCCTAGACGCCAAATGGTCTTTCTTGCATCTTTGGCCTAAAAGGCTCCAATTGATCCAAATTGATCAATTCTTAATCCAAAAAGAGGATAAGGGTATCCAAGGTGTTAATAGGACCCTTTCCAACACCGAAAAGCACACTTTTGATAAAAAATCCAATCGAGTTCCAAGAACCCACACAATAGCTTACCAAATAGGGCTACAAGCAATTAGCCTTATTTAGTCACCTTTTCTGCATTATCATGTAAAAATTCTTAACAAGTGCCCAAATAGGTTTAGGATATAGACACCCTTTACTGAGACACTAGATATTTTCTAGGTCTAGGTCTCTGAAGTTGTCTATACAGCTCTGCCTACAATCAAGGCTAGAAATAAGGGTTTTGAGGGTTTCAAAACCAGTCTGATAGAAACTCCTTTCTTGCTATCCAAGAAGTCTCACCAAGTCTTCCCACTCATTTTGGGAACTCACAACACACTACCCTAACCCTCTGCAAGCTTTTATTGAAGCTATGAATGCTTTAAATCCACCAAAATGGCTCTACAACTAATGGTGATCCCTAGCCATGCCACACTGGCTCGCCTAGGGCATCACCTTATAAATGGCTACCATCACTTCCTGGGCCCCTCCTACACTATACAAAATTTAAATGGATTATTATCTCATGATCCAAAGACCCATGCTAATGCCATGGTGGAAAATGGAGTTAAGACCCCATTTCTTCATAATGCCTAGTTCAAAACAACGACAGTGTTGAAAACAAAATAATTTAAACAAGCAACTAAAACTATTTAATCAAACAAAATACCACCACAAATATTCTTATAACAACCTAAATTACACAAAAAAATGCTTACAGAATTGAGTTCAATCCATTAAACTATTAGATCACCTCAAAAACCTTAACAGTCACTGTTATTAACATATACAGTCCGTACACAAAATTTATCAAACTTGCAAACCCTTCACACATCTCAAGGATGGTCATATATAGTTGACCAAAATACTAATTCATCAGTTTTAGACAGTCATCTAACCAATTCCACCAAAGATGAAATCTTTTCATAAAAGTTGTCAATGTTGTCAATGACAACATTGACAAGTTTTTGCAACTTTTGAGTTTGGTCTCCAAACCCGGTCTAACTATGCCCAAACTTGTCCAATCCACCAAATATGATGAAAAAACATCAAATAGGACCTATAGTCCCTTTCTTGGCTCATTTTTCCACAAAATGCCAAAAACACCTAATTGGACCTAAATGGACCTAAAGGTCACTAAGGACCTAATAAGACACATCCTCCTACAAACACTTCAAACAATAGGACTCTTGATCCCTTTATCCATCTAGTGGTCTGGCTAGAACAACTACAAGACAAAACAAAGAAGGAGCAAACCCTAGGTTACATTTTAACAACTAGCCTACCTAGGTGCTCCTGCACCAACTACCTAATAGATAGGATAAGGAAGAGAAAGAGGATACCTACTTCACAAAGTAAGGAGATATCCTATTACAAAAAATGTACACTATATTCTTAGTGAAGAGTATTTGACCCTTACATCTAAGAGCATAGATAATCATGAAATGGATATGTCACTTATGGGAAAAGGATCCTCAAAGAGGAAGATATATTATCAACAAGACCCCCATCATAGAGGAGTACTTTGGATAAAATATCATCTTTCAAAGGAAATCAAAGAGGGATCAAAGATTCAATCATCAAGCCCCCTGTGATCAAGAAGAAGAGGAATCTTGGAATGAAGGAAGCCAACTCTAAACCAAAGCAAAGGAAAGCATTTATAAAGAACATAATTTGCAAAATAAAGAAGAGGTGATGACCTAGGATAATCACCTCTCATATAAAAGGGTATCCATAGCAACAACGTAAGTATGTATAATGAAATTATGTTGCAAATGCCAATAAGATAAGGAAAATAGATCCTTAGACAAAGAGAAAGAAGGAAAACCTTGCCCCACAGGGATGAAAGTAAGGGATATACCAATCAGACCAAGATATTCTTGTAACAAACAAATATCTTTACAAAACAAATATCTTAGAAAAGATATCAGGAATACAAGAAGAGATATATGGATGATTATGAGCAAAGGAAGGATGTACCATATCATAATACAAAACCATAGGGATAGAATGTAGAAATAATAACCAATGAAGGTCAAAACAAATACATGCTAAGAGCATAATGGATCCTAAAAAAGTGGAAGAAATACCTCTTTCCCTCTAGTGAAGAGACAAGAGGGATAAAGATCTATATTATAGAAGAACGAGGGGTATTCCCCAGATGGAAATTATGAAGAAATTGTAATACTACACGAGAGTGAGATATAATTCATAAAGAAACTCTTTCTCTAACATACATCTTGAAATGCACACAATCAGCAAGTAAATGTGTCTTACTATAATGAAAAGGACATTTGTACCTAGAGAGAGCATCTTTTGGAATAGGTTTAAAGATTTATTTCTTAGAATTTATTAACTAAACATACACCTTCTTAGCCACATCTTGAGGGGTATCATGGTAATCTAAGGAAGGTGTTGGAAGAAGAACATGAAGAGGAGGGCGACGATCAAAATCAAACACCTTAAATTGAGATAGAGGGAATCCTATACCATTTCTATCTTGTCTAGGGGATAGATGAACCAGATATTTAATACTGTGTTCATTAACACCAAGCCCTAAACCCTTATAACCTTGTTTAGCCACATATTGTATTCGGTAGTGTACATATCTTGTAAAGTTTCCACATGAGGTATTTTTTATGGTGATCATGAGAAAATGTTGTGTAAGGAGGAATGATAGGTTTAGAAGAAGTTTCTTCTCTCTTCCCTTTAATATCATCATGGATCAGATAAGAAGGGAAAGGTAAATCAAAGAATTATTGCACATTTGCACCATGAACCATATTTTGAACCCCATTATAAGTGTGGGAAGAACTAGGGAGAGAATATGGGGAAATAAGAGTGGGAATATTAGGAATTGGATTAGGAAGGATACGATTAGGATTAGGAAGATTAGGAACTAGATTAGGAAGGATAGGATTAGGATTAGGAAGATTATGAAATGGGGTATCATCTACCAAATTCTTCACATAATCCAAAAGAGCAATACGTCTGCTACACAAATTCTTAATGAAAGTTTTGAAAGTAGGAAGGCTAGTATTAGACAATCTCAAAATAACATAAGTGAGTGAAACATGAAGAGTGACAAACATAATGAAATGGATGATACTCTCATAAACATCATAAGTACTATAAAGAGATGCTAAGAGAAGAATAATGAGGAAGATAACTATATCCCAAAGCATCTTAAAGATATAATGAAAGAAATGCAAGAAATATTTTTGTATTTTAAAATTCAAGAGAATAAAAGAAAACTAATCTAATATGTATGCAAAAGCTAGTCTTAAGGAAAAGAGGCAAAACATCTAACACCAAAAAGAAATATTTGTCTATCGCGGGTTCACCAAAATGTAAGATATAAAAATATATAAATCTAAATATATATTTTTGTATAAGTGTAGTGGTAAGGGGGTTGTAGACGTCCAAAAATATTAATATTATTTTCCCTCTTATTCCTCTAACTATTTAATTCAATCAATTAAATAATTTCATTTATCAATAGTTTAAATACTATTCTAATGTATCTTATTTAAATACATTTGCCTCCACAAAATCCCCTTTTAATAAATTTATATTTATTAAATACTCCATATTCCTAATTCTTCTAAAGCATGATTTATTCAAATTCAATTTGGATTATAATCTAAACCCTAGCTAGGAACCTATTAAGCCTACCCTATTCCTACCCTACTCCCATCACCTCATTTCCTAA
>MU227488.1:674227-686589 GCA_018584345.1 Thuja plicata
TTTTCTTACCCTATCTCTTAAGTTCTAAATGTGAAAGTAAAGAAAGGAAATGAAATTCAATTTGGATAAGTAATGTAAATATGTTAGTAAATGAAATTCATTAAGGGAACCTTAAGGAATGTAAGTAGGGAGTAGTAATGTTGTAATGAAAAAAAAAAAAAAATTTAGTTGCAATTTTTGTCATAAGACCTGATTCCTTATGGGTTCCCTGACGGGGAAATTACAAATTGATCAAAGTAGTGATTGGGGGCAAGACTTAGCATATGTCTACAAACTAGACCCAAAGGCATACTTTGGGGAAGAAGAGAACTTTAGCCACAAAAATGACACAGAAAATAAAAAATAAAAAAGAGAAAAATTGATCCCCTAGTGAAAACCCCTCTAGGGCGCTATCTGATCATAAAAAAGTAAAAAGAAAGGATGTATCCCCTGGTGAAAACCTCTCTAAGGTGCCAGAGGATGAATATTCTCCTCTTCCTCTTATCCAAGATTACAAGCCTGAACAGTCATCAATTCTCATTAAAGAAGAAAAACCTATCAACCTGGGTACCAAAGAAAATCCCACCATCACATACATAGCAACATCTCTGAATAAAGTAGAAGAAACTGATCTTGTCACTTTATTAAAGGAATCCATCAACAAGTTTGCATGTTCTTACTCCCACATACTGGGGTTAGATCCCAACTTGGTGGTTCACCACCCAGCAGCGGACCCGAACATCAAACCTGTCAAGCAAAAGCTCAGAAAGATGCACCCTAAAGTGGCACTACTTGTCAAAGTGGAGCTAGAAAAATTACTCCACGCCAAGATCATCCACCCCATTGACTATTCTAACTGGATTTCTAATATGGTGCCCGTCTCTAAGCTTGATAAATCAATCAGGATATGTACAGATTTCAGAGATCTCAATAAGGCATGTCCCAAGGATGATTTCCCCTTGCCAAACATAGACATGATTGTGGATCTCACAGCAAGACATGAGATGTTGTCACTCATGGACGACTTTTCCAGATATAATCATATCCACATTGTAGAAGAAGATCAGCATAAGATAGCATTCACAACCCCTTGGAGCACCTTCTACTATAACATGATGCCTTTTGGCTTAAAGAACATGGGGGCAACCTATCAAAGAGCCATGACTGTCATTTTTCATGACATGATTCACAAGATCCATGAAGACTATGTGGATGATATCTTGGCAAAATCAATAAAAAGGGAGGATTACCTAGATGTTCTAGAATGCATTTTTGACAGAATTGGACACTACTGCTTAATTCTCAACCCTAAGAAATGTGTCTTTGGAGTAACATTAGGGAAACTCCTAGGGTTTATTGTATCCAGATGAGGCATTGAAATTGATCCAAAGAAAGTACAAGCTATCATAGAGATGACTCCACCAAAAACACTCTGACAGCTACGCAGCCTCCAAGGAAAGCTACAATCTGTGTGCCATTTCATTTCCCAACTAGCAGACAAGTGCCAACCATTCACTCATCTCTTGTGAAAAGATAACCATTCAAGTGGGATCCTCAGTGTCAGAAGCATTTTGACAAAATCAAAGAATACTTGGCTAATCCACCCATTTTGGTACCACCTGTACCTGATTGACCACTCAGCCTATACATTTTTGCTACAACTGCAGGACTAGGGGCACTCCTTGCTCAATTGAATGACAAAGGCAAAGAAAGAGCTATTTATTATATCAGTTGAACCTAGTGGGTTATGAGCTCAATTATTCTCCTATGGAAAAACCATGTCTGGCAGTGGTCTTCGCCACTCAAAATATTTGCCACTACATGCTTAGTCACACAACCAAGCTCATTTCAAAGGTGGATCCTCTCAAGTACCTACTCGCCAGGACTACACTTATAGGTCAAATGGAAAAATGGGTTATGTTGCTAAGCGAATTTGATATTTAGTATGTTGAAAGAAAAGCCATTAAAGGGCAAGTTATTGTTGATCAGCTAGCCGAAGCACCATTGGTAGATGCATATCCTTTGGTCACAGAATTTCCAGATGAGCATTTGTACATGATAAAAGAACAACCAACATGGCAACTCTACTTTGATGGGTCCTACACAGCTCATGGCGTAGGGGCAGGAATACTTTTTGTCACACCTCAAGGTGACTACATCCCCATGTCATTCAAATTGGGATTTCCCTGCAAAAACAACATTGCAGAATATGAAGAACTAATTGTAGGATTCCACATGGCCATAGAATGGAAAATCATAGATATCTAGGTCTTTGGTGACTCCCAACTCATCATCAAACAAGTCTTGGATGAGTACCAAACCAAAGATGACAAATTGATGTCATATAAGCAGATGATTGACAAGCTGAAAGAACACTTCCTCCACTTGTAGATAACATAAGTACCATGTTTACAAAACAAAGTTGTTGATGCAATGGCCACAATTGTCTCCCTTCTCAAGATTCCCCACGAGTCTACGCAATACAAATTCTTAGTTGAGCAACTACATGCTCCTGCTTATGAGAATGATGAATCAAATCATGTATGTGTCTTGGTTGGTCCCTAGTCCCCGTGGTACCATGATATCCAAGCTTACCTACAAAATGGTATCATATCTCCTCATCTCACTGCAAACCAATGCCAAAAATTTATCCATAGAGCATCTCGTTACATTCTCATAGCCAATACCCTTTATCGTCAAGGTTATCACAACGTGCTCTCTAGATGTCTAGATTAAAATGAAGCTGCCCAGGCTTTACAAGTGGCACATGTTGGAATCTATGGTGCTCACATGAGTGGCATGGTCCTAGCCAAGAAACTTCTACACACAGGGTACTATTGGCCTACAATGGAACATGATGCTTGTGAGTTCCTAAAAAAGTCCCTACCTTGTCAACAACATACTAATTTAATCCATGCTCCTGCTCAGGACCTCAAACCTATTGCGCCTCCTTGGCCCTTCTCTTGTTAGGGTTTTGACCTCATTGGTAAGATTACTCCCCTCTCCTCTAAAGGCCATAATTACATAATCACAGCTACAGATTACTTTACAAAGTGGGTTGAAGCAATTCCACTCACACTCACTACTGGTGTCCAGATATCCAAATTCATCCTCTATCACATCATTTTCTACTTTGGCATGCCCTCCACCATCTTCACAGATCATGATACACCATTTGAAAATCAACACGTCAGTGATCTCTGTGCTCACCTCCATATCAATCACCATTTCTCGAGTCCATATTTCTCGCAAGGTAACGGCCAAGCTGAGGCAACTTAAAAAACCATCCTCAAAATCCTCAAGAAAGTTGTCAATGATACTAGTTGTGACTGACATCTCTAGATCAATCCTACCCTCTGGACATATCACACCTCCTACCATACTCCTACTGGCACTACTCCCTACTCCCTAGTCTATGGTGCTAAAGCAATCTTACTAGTTGAGGTTGAACTACCCTCCCTCCAAGTATCACTAAGAGACCTGATTGATGATGAAGATTACCGGGTAGCACAACTCACAGAGCTAGATCTCCTAGATGAAAAGTGCCAGCAAGCTTATGATCACTTTATTTTTTACCAGAATAGACTCAAGCGAAACTATAACAAGAAGGTCCACCCATGCTAGTTCCAAGTAGGGGACCTTGTGCTAAAAGAAAATCAGAAAGTGGGTACTGATCGGGAAAAGAAAGGCAAGTTTGAAGTCACCTGGCAAGGTCCATATGTTTTCACTACATGCTTTGGTTCTGGGGCATATCAACTCTCTACAGGAGAACCATTGAATGATCCTATCAACATCATTAATCTCAGGCGCTTCTATGCCTGACCGCTAGTTGTTCATTCTAGTTATCTAAGAAAATCCATAAAAAAGTGTAAAAAGTCCTGAAGAAAGCACAAAAATAATGAAAAATAGTCCTGAAAAAAATCTCTAAAAAAGCAGAAAAATGAAGCTGAAAAAATGGTTGTCCCAGTGAAAACTTGGTAAACAGGCACTTGGGCAATATTAAAAAAAAAAATCAAAAAAATCAAAAAAGATTCAAAGAAATCAAAAAGAAAAATAAAGAGAAAAACTTTTTTCAAATGGTGAAAACTTTGCAATCAGGCACCTTGGACAAGTATGGGTGATGAAAACCTGGAAACAAGCATCACATATAATAGACCATTCCATTATCTATCAAAATCTCATTTCCTTCCATCACCAGCATCACATCTCCACTAATCTCTACATTCCCTATATTCCCTGGGTGTTCACATATCATACGCACTAGTCAGTAATGATCTTCCTATCTCGTATCTTGAGCTTTTGTACACATAATTTTGTTTATTATTGTTCATATGTTGTACTATCCCAAACCCTAAGCATCAGTCCTGTATATTTCTCATTTCTTGAGTTTCTCCTTATCCTACGTTGGTTCGATAGTTTGCTGGTAGTGCGCATTTGATCAATCAACTTGGTAAGTCCCATCTTTCTGGAAATGAGTCTTGAGGATGTATCCTTCCTCTCGTCAACTTAAATCTAGATTATCGTCATCTTTGGGTTCTTGCAGGATGTATCTTTCCTCTTGAACTAATCAATTAGCACACACACCTATCACACGCATCAAGACATGTAACATGATCCAATCAAAATCTTGGTAGCAACCTTTGTACGTAATCATTGTAACTAATCGCTTGTAATTACTCCACCCAGTTTGATCCTTGTACATTCGTGACACATTCCATCTTCTCGCCATCATGCTAACATCCCTAGTCGTCGTCCTTCTAACATTCCCTGCCGATCCTCCATAGTCCACCTGTCTAGTTTTTCAGTTGATTGTGACACACACAAAAAAAAATATAGGTGAGTCCCATTTGCACCCATTGCATCCATTTTGTTCATTGCCTCTAGTATCATTACTGCATCTCTCATTAAGATTCAGTTACATTATTCATCATTTCAGATTCATTAGATTCATCATTAGATTGCATTAGATCCATCATTCAGGTCACATTGTTCATTATTAAATTGCATTAATAGTTAGTATCATTTTAGAACTTTGCATTATTAATCCATTTTATCATCTTGCATTGTTAAATTCATTTTAGATTCATTTTATCATCTTGCATTGTTAAATTCATTTTAGATTCATTTTTTCATCTTGCATTGTTAAAATTCATTTTTATTCATTTTGTCATCTTGCATTGTTAAATTCATTTTAGATTCATTTTATCATCTTGCATTACTCATCCATTTTAGGTTCATTATCTTGCATTGTTAATTCATCTTGCATAGTTCATCCATTTTAGGTTCATCTTCCATTCATCCATTTTTATCATTTCACATTGTTACAACATTTAGATTCATATACCATTTGCATAATTAAGTCATTTAGATTCATTTTAGTCTTGCATTGTTAAAACATCATTCATCTAGCATTCCTATACATATTCATAAAACATCAACATATATATTGCATACATCATAAAAACACATCACATCCTGCATCCAGACACGTCAGTACAACACATATATATAAGCATCATCCATCCTACATAAGTCATACATCATATATACATAATCAGGTCATCCATATACATTACATCCTGCAAGCATCAAATGTCAGTAATCATATAGTCATATGCATCAACACATCATATAGATCATACATCATAAGCATCATAAGAGTCCTCATCAATCATATATATATCAATGTCTATCAATAAAATACATCACATGCACCTCAGTGCCAATATACATGTATAATCTCAAAAATGTGAAACTATGTGCCATTTGATCCTTCGACGAATCATACTGGTGGCTATGATGACCCACCTCCCTGCCCTGGTGGTGGACGTGGTGGCATCCCCACTGATCCCTATGATGCTAAAGTCTACACTGTGCTCTAAGAACATGACTTCTCTGAGTAGTCTCATCTCTGTCCCTCAAAAACTAGCTGATGATATAGTGCTCTGTAATGGGATGCCTCCCTGCCTGCCCTGTTCGCATCTCTATGAGCTACAAACACCTCGACCACCACCTGCCCAACCCCACCTGCTATAGCTACCTACTTGGTGATGTCACGCTTAGCCTAGTACACCTTTTCCTGTCGCAATGCTGCATCCCTCTTTGAGGTCAATGCATAAATCTGCTCAATATTCTACTCCATCTTCAGGGTCAGTGTATCCAACTGGCACGTAAGAGTACCTATCTTAGTACACAGCTCTTCCGCATCCTATGTTAGGTCCACCATTGAAAACTCCCCTGAGTCTACCCAGCCCTGTAAAGTGTCTAGTGCACCCTCTACCCTGTCAACCCATGTTGTCTCTACGGTCAATAACCCTTGTATCTGGGCAATCTCTGCATGCAGACTCACGTCAAACACCACCGCCATATCTAGTAAGCCTCGCAGTCTTGTGAACTCTATCTGAAGACTGTCTCACTCTGTGATGACAGTATCATAGGTCTCCTATGCTACATAGCCTGTGAGTGGCCCCTGTACCTGTGGTGGCACTGGTGGTGCATGTTCCTATACCTGTTCCTACACCTGTACCTGTGGCTGGTCCTATGCTTGTGCTGGTGGGGGCCCCTGTGGCCCCTGATCCTATACTTGTGCCTCTGTCTGAGGTCTCACTCATCTTTGTAGCCTCCTCCTCTAACCTACTATCGAGGTCTCTGGGGAATCCATGATATTTGTACCATCATCGACATCTAGGTCCCCTGTCGGCTGCTCATGAGCAGCCACCTGAGCTGGGTCCATCAGTCTCACTAGTGTGTGTGCAGCCCACCATGCTACATACTCTGGGGTCATCCCTGCATTTGTGATGTCTGACCATGCCACAAAGTCAAGCCATACCATATCCCTCTAGGATTCCCTCACTATGAGAGTATCCATGTACCTAACCCATGTCCCTACCTCCCTGGTGACATGAGGATGTAAGGCATCCTCTGCCACCACTCCTTGCTGCAGCCCAAACTGCTGCATGACCCTGGATGGTCCTCCCCAATAGAAAGAAATCGGTCTAAATATATGAGAGGTATAAAAATTCCTCAAACCCATCCTCCACCCCTGCCGCCCAGTCCATAGCTCCCCATGGCTCGCATAGCCTGTATGGGGTCCAGCAGAAAATCTGTACCTCATCTAAAAGTCATCGCCAATATCTAGTCTGGCTAACGGAGATGTATCTTAGGGGAAGCCTGTATCTGTAGGAAAAAGGCTCCCCAGGCTACTGTGACTCCCTGACTCTCATAGGTTGGAACACTGCAATGTGCTCCCAAGCCCACACTAACATCAAGGTCACCCCAATACCCATGTTGCATGTCTTGTGGTACACAGCCATGTGAAGATCATGGTATAGATGTCCTAGGACAACATACCCCCAGCAGTAAGAGGTCCCCTCCTCTAGCATCTATGCTAGTGACCATGACCAGCCCATGCCCAAACCATGTCCCGTCAAATCAGCTAACATGCGTCCACTGATCAATCTCACAATATAAAGCGCTATCCGCCTCAATCTCCTGTCAACTGCTGGCTACCAGGGCATCCAGGTCTGGAATGTAGGAATCTACCTCATCGACCACCTAAAAGAAATCTCCATATAGTGATCACTGTCCTCCAACTGATATCACGGAATCGCCCCTCGAATAGGTATCTATAGAATCTGCCTGACGTCCTCCAAAGTGATGGTTGCCTCTCTAGTAGGCAAGTGAAAGGTGGTGGTGTCACTATGCCACCGCTCGATCAGCGCGGTCATCATCCCATTGTGTGCTCGTAGCCAAGGCCAACAAGGCACATAGTCCAACCCAACTACAGCTAATAGGCCCCATTCATCCTCTGTCAACTGCGATTCCAACTCCATGGTAGGAGGCCAATGCTCTCATGATCCCAATGGTGGGAACTGCTCTTGCAAGAATTTTCACAATCCACCATGTCAGTCACCTTTTTCTTCTAGTCCTAGTCTAACCCTTCCCAAAGTGGGGCATCTTGTCCCTAGGTCTTATGCCAACCCATCCCCGGCCCCCGCCGGGTCTCCCTGTTTCCCTCCCTCTCAACGTTTTCCCTTTTAGGTGCAGATGTTGGTTCAGTCAGAAATGCCAGTTCATACACCGGCGTCTCCGATGCCCTTTCCTGCAAACCACCGTCTTCAAAGACGCGGGTCTGGGTCTGACATCTTTGAAGATGCCAGTCTGGCACCGTCATCTCTGGAGACACTGATCCAGGGATCAATGTTTGCAAAGATGTCGATCCAAGGATCAGTGTCCTTGTAGACGCTGGTTCAAGAAGCGACATCTCTAGTCTGAAAATTGATTTTCCCCTCATAAATGCCCCATCTACCAACCCAAAGCAATAAATAACTTCACTAACAATAAATGTGAGGTCTAGGATAGCTAACTCACCGGTACTGGTCACTTGGTGGGCCTCCCATGTGTGCGCACACGCTCTCCTCACTGCCCCTTCATCCTCTTGTCAGCCATCTTTTCACTCCAGAGCTCAAATTTCACTATTCACTATTCACAAATGACCTTTTTTAACCACCCTAGCCCCTCTTATAGCCCCCGTTTTCCCTGAATTTTTTTTCCCACCTCCGTTTTCCCCTCCCCGTGTATATTTTTGTATATATTATCCTGTTGTAAAGCCGAAATACGCATAAAATCTCAAAAACATTTAAAAAATAGTGAAAAATCCAAAAAAATTCCAAAAATTCCAAAAACATCAAATATTCTCAAAAATCATGCAATAAACACTTCGTTCTTTTTGATTCATTCCAGGTCTTCATTTTCAACACACGTTTCGACTCATGCGACTGCGACACTATTTTTCACCAAATCAATTTTGCGACCAATTGTCCTCGCTCTCCAGCCTGTTCACAACTTTTGCCAGTGAATCTTTTTAATCAAATCAAATCCAATCTTTGCTTGTCAGGATGCATCCTTCCGGCGTCGGCTTATCAAATCCTTCATCACATCAATCCTGTTCATGGAAAGAACTTTGGACCGAATGAATGCTTGGTCATGAGGCCTTCTTTATTGATTTTATCTTTTTGTGTCGGTTAAAACCTACTCACCACTACCTCGATCTGCTATATCTTGGTGCGTTGTGACTGGTCGCTACTGATACATGTGTCTTTTGCAGTGTGCTTTTGTTTGAGCATCTAGTCCATGCAAAGGAATCTTGTCATTTGTGTTTTCTAACACTTGATGCATACCTCCTATTGCAATATCAAAATCGGATGTGCTCTCCATATTTTTCACAGAAATGGATCCCCAATGCTCATTAGCTATATTTAATTTCATTTGCATTTGCATTCTTAGCTGCATTCTTAATTGCATTTCAGAAGGTTTCTATTTATTCCCTCCTTCCTTTCCCCTCTCCCATTGCGTCTTTTTTCGAGAAAATCCCACAACATTGTCTTCGTTGTGTTATTTTCTTGAGGGGGCACAACCCTGTATCATCGTTGCTTCAGCACGACTCCTAGAAACCCTCTTCCTCTGGGGCAACTCATTTTTTGGTCTTTGACGAAACGTCACTTGAGACACCACATCAAAGAGGGGCAAAATGTAGACGTCCAAAAATATTAATATTATTTTCCCTCTTATTCCTCTAACTATTTAATTTAATTAATTAAATAGTTTCATTTATCAATAGTTTAAATACTATTCTAATGTATTGAATTAAATAGTTTCATTTATCAATAGTTTAAATACTATTCTAATGTATTTTATTTAAATACATTTGCCTCCACAAAATCCCCTTTTAATAAATTTATATTTATTAAATCCTCCATATTCCTAATTCTTCTAAAGCATGATTTAGTCGAATTCAAATTATAATCTAAACCCTAGCTAGGAACCTATTAAGCCTACCTTGTTCCTACCCTACTCCCATCACCTCATTTCCTAAGTATACTTCCCCACCTAACTATCCTTTTAACCATGCTTAATGAGTGATTCCTAACCTTTTTAAGGCTAATGGAATGCTCAACGACATGGGGAAATTCTCTCCAAAATGGGCACCCATTCCTCTTTAATTCCCTCTTACAACTTTGTCTCCTCTTTTGAAATATTGAGCTACTCAATATTAATGCCAATTTTGACTCAAAATTGGTCATCTTTTCAAGTCTATGTGTCTCCCATGTGGCTCTTATGTGGATGTCACATAGGTGCCACTTCATCCAAGCCTCTTCCTCTCTCCAAAAACTCTATAAATAGAGGCCTTCTCCTCTCATATTTTCATCTCTCAATATTGCATTGTTATCATGTTATTTTGCATTTAGAAGTTTATAGCTATAGATTTCATGTTTCCATATGCTCTTAGTTTATGCTTAAATCACTTAGATGTTACATGCTAGTTTCCTTTTGGTTAAAATGAATCATGTTTCCCATTTCATAGCATAGTTCTTGCATCATAGCTTTTAATCTCATGTCTTGCATACCAATTTGAGCATCAACTTTAGGAAGGATTTAAGACTAGTTTTCCATATTGGTTCTTGAATTTCTCCTTTGATTTCAAGATTGCATTCCATAGTTGCATTGCCTTGGGGATTCATGTCATTTGTGTGTTTGAGAGAGCACAGCTACATCCTATCTAAAGAAAAAATCAAAATGAGTAGAATAGGGTGCATTGTTTACTTGTATTTTTAAGCTCAATCTGATGTTATGTTGAGTTCTTTGTTGCTTGCTTGCTTTTTCATGTGGTTTTGAATTGATGTGCTAACCCACTAATGTTTTCATGTTTGAGCTTGCTCCCAACAGATTGAAGAATTCCTCATACTACATTCTTGGGGTGTATATTGGCTCCTAATCCAAGACAAGGAGATCCTAATTGATTAACTGAAAGGAGACAGTCAATGCAAAGAGGAATCAACTGATTATCGATAAAGAGGGAAAGGGGGTATAATTTATTAATGACAAAGTAAAATAATAGATCTGAAATATTAGAATGAAATGAAACACTTATCTTGAAATGTAGCAGATCTGGAAATACCTATTTTATGATCTCTGTATTGGGTTTCTAGAAATTCTGCAACCGAATCTAGAACAGAAACACAGAGATGAAGAAAACCCAGAAATATTTTCTTTTTCTTCTCTAGGTCAACCTTGACCCAAATATAGTTTGACCTTGACCCCTTTATGTCAACCTTGACATGCGTTGCTCTGATGGAAATTCTATTCGCGAATCCCAAATTTTTTCTGAAAATGGTATCCGAATCTTCTATGTAATTCTCTGTTATGTACATGTACCTAGAAGAAAATTGGTTTTGTTTGGTTGGGGGGTTTGCCTTAGTCAAACCATTATTTAGGAATTAACCTTGAAATCAAAATTGAAATGGAGAATGCTAGCAAGTAGTAGAAGTAGATCTAACAACGAAGCTATGATATTCAATAGATAGGCAATTGTATTTCAAATGTAAATAAGTATGTTGATATGCAAGCTTAGACTCAACATTAAAAATCATAAATGTAAATAAAAACCTCCATGATTGTATGCTTGGAATCCACCTTGAAGGAAGAATGAATGAATCTTGAGGATGCACAAAGGATCTTGAAGGAAGATCACGCCACCATGATGGATAGATTTAGGGTTTTGAATCTTGAATCTTGAATGCTTGAACCAAATCCCTTCAAAGGTTTAATTTCTTGAATCCTTGATATTCAATGGAGTACTTGAATGCTTGAGAAGAATGTAGAATAATGGATGCTTGAAAGTAGACAACCGCTTCGATAAGTTATGCATAGATGGTATATGTGATCGCTGATATTGCTTCTTTTTGTGTCTTAGAAAATGAGAGGAGAAAGACTTCCTTATATATAAGTCTAGGGCACAAACTTCTACAGAGACATACATAGGAGAATTAAATTCTAATTAGGCATATACTCCTAGAAGTGGAGCTATATTAAATATAATTTAAGAGTCGCTACTTCGGAGCCTGAAACAACCGATCCAAAAGCAGGAAAATAAACTTATGAGTTTCCCACCGCAACCAATAAAATTTCCAATGGAAAAGGAGGACCTGGGTTAAGGAAAGGTCAACCCTAACCTAGGTCAGAGTGGAGGTCAACCTTCACCCAGGTCAAGGTCGAGGCCTCCCTTGACCCAGGGAGTCAATACCCCTGGAAAATATGCCAGGTGGGGAAAATAGTACCTAGAGAGGCCCAATCAGGGTCCTAAACATACACAAAAGATGGAAAAGGGGCAGAAATCAGAGGACAACATGATGATTGCCCAAAACACCCTCTAAGGAGGGCTAAACAGTCTTAACATAGAAGTGCTTCTATTTTAAGATGATTATATATATGTGTGTGTGTGTGTGTGTGTGTGTGTGTGTGTGTGTGTGTGTGTGTGTATGTGTATATATATATATATTTATATGTATATATACATATATATACATCTATATATATGTATATAT
>MU227488.1:696456-707609 GCA_018584345.1 Thuja plicata
CATATATATATATATATACATATATATATATGTATATATATATATATATGTATATATATATATACCAACACATGGGAACACAATGAAATCATTCAAACTTCAATTTTTGAAAAATAAGGGTACTTACCTAATAAGTTTCCTTAAGTGGATCATCTATCTCTCAATCTTTCATAACGTGAGAGGGGTCCAACCCGTAGAGGAACTACCTTGAAAGTAGAAGTAAAAATTTAACATACGACAAGAACCAAAAAAATTGTTACAAGCACAAAATCATATAGGTAAACATATGGCATGGTGATTGTCAATGGTTTATATATATATATATATATATACCAACACATGGGAACACAATGAAGTCATTCAAACTTCAATTTTATAAAAATAAGGGTACTTACCTAATAAGTTTCCTTAAGTGGATCATCTATCTCTCAATCTTTCATAAGGTGAGAGGGGTCCAACCCGTAGAGGAACTACCTTGAAAGTAGAAGTAAAAATTTAACATACGACAAGAACCAAACAAATTGTTACAAGTACAAAATCATATAGGTAAACATATGACATGGTGATTGTCAATGGTTTTGTAGTTATTATAAAAAATATAACAATATATACTTGATATTCAAATTGAATTTCTGAATTGGGAGAGTGTAGTGAATCTATATTAGAATAATAGACAGGAGGACTATCACAAGAGATCTCCAAAACAAAAGAGATGAAAATCACATAGGAAGTTGGAAGATCTTTGACGAATAGAACTAATGGAGAAGGGTTTACATGATGTGGAGATGGTGAATTTTTCTTTTCTTGTACAAGAATAGAATTGGATCTTGCAACCTAAACTATATATGTAATGGAACCCGTTGTTGGAATAGAGAAACCATCCTATGCACAAATATTCATAGGAAAATTGGCATTTTTTATCTTTGTTAAATTCATTGATAAAAATTAAAAAATTTATTATGATATTGACTATTCGTACCAAATCAACAAGAGGACTAATAATGCAGGAGGAAAAGCTGGATGTACTGACTACCAAAATTGAAAAGATGGAGGCCACCCTGATAAAGATAATGGAGCACAACCTCAAGATGATGAAGACTTTGGCTAAAAACATGACATCACTTGTTGCGAAGCTGGATAATTGTTACATGGAGAAGCACACCATCAATGTGGATAATGAGAAGGAAGTGATGACTCAAGATGTCTCTGGTCTTGGTAAGTAGACGAGAGCCAACAAGAGGAAAATGACTGCTACCTTGCCTCTGGACATTGCAAACCTAAAGAAGGTTGCTCTCATCATGAATTAGACAACAGATGAGGTGGACATCACCTTGAAAAACTTGGTCTAGCTTTCTGTGTTATTTAGTTTTATCTTCTGTTAAGTTTTTTCTTTTGGGCTTGTTGGCTTTGTGCTAGTTTTTTGTCTATTTGGAAGATGGACTGTTGTCTTTGCTAGAATATTTTATTTTGCTGCTTTTAATGCATTGCATTTTTAGAAGCTCATTGTAAAGGGTTTCGGGGTCCCTTCAAAACCTGCTTTGACTTGAATAAAAAACAAGAACACAATTAATAGTTTTAACAATAAAATGAGTAGTAATATGCAAAGGCCCATACACATTATCAATATATAGATCATTCTGTGAGAAAGACATAATAGGCATGTGGATTTAGTGTACCTAAATTTATGTGATACATAAATTAATTATATTTAAAATTACTATTTGACTCTGTTTTGAAGTAAAATTTTATGTACACAAATTGTTATGAAGTTTGGAAAATATGATGTAAAGGTATAATGCTGATTTTTTTTTTAATTCATCTTGGTGATTGTCTTGTAAGTAGCTTATTTTTTATCACTAGTTTGAGTGTTACATATATTGATGTGATCTTGTACCAAAAGGAGAAGATGCACACATAATTTCGCATCACATCTAGGAATATTATGAAATTTATAGAAAAAGTTTGAATTATACCAAACATATAACATTTATCAATTGGAAGTTGTTTGATTTCAAGAAGAGTGATTACCATAACTTTCAATATTTTTTGAATAATACTCTATAGAAAGTTAAAGAATTTCATAAGTGATTTTCACATTTAATGTTCTACAATTGAGGTGAACATTAGAATATTTTTATACAGTAATTGTAGGTGTCTACTTTTTAGAAGATATTTTTTTTTGTCCAAAAAACAAAGCAACACCTTAGTTATCCAACTCATTCGATGCAAATGAGATACTATATTGCCTAATGTCCTACTTATGATCTTACCATATGAGAACATGAATTTGACTTAATTGATAAGATTTTATCTCAATCAATTAGATGTAGATATTCAATGAACATTGATTATATATCTGAACTAGAAATACAAGAATTTTATTAAAATGAGAATTGATATCTGAAAATAACATTAGTCAATCTCATATGAAGTACTCTATTATTACAAAAACAGGGCTAGTAAAGGCGATCTCTAGTCCAATGTTTTAAGGGAAATGATGGATATTGTCAATTAGTAAGAAAAACCAATTCAATAAAATTTATTTTAGTGACTATGGATAAAATTGATCCATAATACAATGACTGTAGAAATGTAACTGAGAATCACCCATTTTCATTGATTTTCTCGAAATAGGAATTTTCAAATACCTATGGGAGAGGTGTATTAAAAGTATGAAATGATAATGAGCTACATGTATAAAATGGTTGGATTAGTGATTGAAATTAATACATAAATTAGTAATCTTAGTTTGCAATTAGTTTGCAATTGGTCAACATTATGTAAAACTACATTTAGCATGGGATGTATTATGCAGAATATAATATGGGAGTTTTGGTTAATATTGTTTTGTGTGGGCTTATATTTTCCATGACAGACACTATTGAAATGTCTTCTTCAAACAAGGTGCAATCAACAAGCCAGGTCACACGATCACAGTCCCACTGAGAAAGCAAAGGTTTAGACTAAAAAGGACACTTCCTCCTGACATACTAAAATTTGGCAGGGATTGTAAGATAGATGGCTTTATCTGCACATATTATAAAGCTGAAAATTTTTGGACAGTAAAACAGTGTGCTTTAAGTGTTTCGCTGTCATGTGGATAAGAGACTGTCGAAACCCACTGTGAGGTATGACAATTGTTGCCTCGGCAGAATTGCATGGAACGGAGTGGGGCCGAGCCAATTAAGCTTATTCTAATGTGTTATAATCACTGACTACCATCACATGAACAGGCAGTGACCATTTCTATAAACCAAAAATATTGCAAGCAACCCAGATTCACGATGAGGAGAGGGAGGTCTTATTTGTGCACACATGGCCAAATAGGGCTTAGGTCACGACTTAAGCTACCTCCAATCGACCATAGCTAGTGAACATAATAATATAATAAAAGTCACCATTGCTTAGTTGAGGTTTAGGGTTTAAGGCCTAGGGACAGAAATATAAACTCTAATAGCACTGCCAAGTTCATTGATCGATCAAAATTAATTCAATAATTTTGAACATGTGCAATTCACACAAGTAGCAACATTTGACATTTATGAGAAACATTTTCAACATGATAACATTTCTTCACATCATGGCAAAGAAAAATTATAATAATATCTCCTTTTTTTTCATTGATGGAAATGCATAAGAAATGAACATTTGTTATGTTCATAATTTTCTTTTTTCTACTTTATGCAACGATCTCGTTTTGATCAATATTGACACTAATTAACATGTTCTTTAGTATAATTCACCCTAATTTTCTCCTCTTTTGAATACTCTCTTTCTTTGAAATCAATAGAATTGGTATGTCTCCTAATCATCTTCTACTTCTAAGATCTTCTTCTTTCAAAGTGAGGATTGAATCTTTAGTGTGTAGCATCATAAATTGTAACCCTATGCAATTTACACCTCTTTTTGTGCCCTTGCCTTAGTGTGTCCTATCCTAGCTCTTATCCAAGCCTATTTTTGACCTTTATACCATAAATTTAACATCATATGTTTACATGGTGATTTGAGGTACTTTCTTGAACAAAGTGCACTCGATTCCCACTTGTTTTGCATGTTTTAGTAAGCCAATGACACCCTTAGGCGCCCTTGACTGATCAATGACATTTTGAAGTGTTGTTGATCCATCAGCTACGCCCAAATTCAAAAATGTCACTAACATGTCCCTGCTAATTTTCCCTTGATACTGATCACTTAGTATGACCATTGGATGTCAAATGAATTCACAAAATACCTTGAAAACCTTATAATAGCATTCTTTCAAGTTATTTTCATACACATCATCAATCCATCTATCAAAAACTTGTAACAACACATCAAGCATCACAATGACATTTCATTCCATCATATCCTTTGAGAATTTCCCAGATTTAAGTATTTTGGAGTAGCAAGTTACAACAATCTTCACTCAAGCATGTTTTCATGATTGATCTCCTCTGTTTCTTGTCACGTTGTGTTATTGAATTAACACTTGTGATCACATTCAAATAGCATTGTATCATCAATCTCGAGGTATACCATTCAACAGTCTACTTTAGGGCTTCTTTTTCAATTCACTTATTTCAATTCAAGGCTAATTTTGAAACATATTTTGACATAAGAAAGCACTAATCAACCTAAAAATATATCTCTTGTGTATGTGTAGGTGATAATATCTTGAGACAAAAATTAGAATTAGGAAGACCAGAAAGGGACCTACAAATTCATATTTTATAGAGATATGAAGGTAGGGTTAACGTAAATTTGAAGCACCATCATCTGATACTTTTCTAATGAAACTTTCAGGGAAGGTCCTAAGAAGTATTATAATCTATGAAATGCAATTTATATTCACATAAGACACTATTGCATTAAGGGAATCCAAATCTACCATTGACCTCAACTTTTAGGCTCAAAGTTAAGATACATGTTCTTCTTTGTTTCCTCTCTCTAGATTTTTTTCTGATGTCTACATGTGTGATCTTAGACTTTTTGTGTAATTTATTTAATCTCAATTTTACATGTTTTTCCCTAGATATTGCATTCAATTTGTATCTTTCAACCACTCATTTTCAACGTGGTGAAGGATTGTTTTGATTCACCTCGTGGCCAATCTCGTTTGAAATCAAATTTAATTTTGAAGCAAGTTGGTCCTGATGGTACTCTCATTTTTTAGAGCATTTTGTCCTATTTTGTAGAGGTTCACCCATGTTTATCCGTGGAAAAAAAAGTTTACAGTGGATCATTTGTCTTCATTTTCAGGTTTAGACCTTGCAGAGGGAAGGTGGGAGTTATCATAGAGTGCCTTGGATCCTTTGTGTGCGTCTCCAGTAGGTGGGAAGTGATCAGAGTCCATGGTGCCTTGTCTGTGCCTTTGTTTTTAAAGAAATGCCTTAAGGCATATATCCCGCATTGGTCGTGTCTGGGATTTACTCTTCTTTAACCCCTAATGAAAAATAGTTAATTGTCGAAAGGCATGCACCTTTTGGCAAACAACTTGATGGAGTGGGCAATTAAGTGGCAGTTAGCTAGTGATTAGTTGGGAGAATTTTGGTGGGCCCATGGTCAGGTTGGACGACAGGTGGCACGTTCCCATGATCCCATTAAGAGATTAATCAAGAGAGATAAATATCCCAGGAGTGCGAGATTGTGAAATGCGTCGAAGAGAAAATGAGGAAGATGAGAAGAATGTAGTGGGCCCAAGAGGATAGCTAAAAAGTTCTTGCTATCCAACCAAGAAAGTTGACATAGTAAAGAAGGAAAGTGAGATAGTGAGGTGATGACACATGGCAATGTGGGCCAGCTAAGTAGTGAAGCATACTAGTGGGCATGCTGCCAGGTGGTAGGCTCTCGTGATCCTATGATCCAAGTGACTAGGAAAGAGAAAATTCACCAAATCGCGAGGATGTAAAATAGTTAAGTGTCGAAAGGCATGCAATTTCTTGAAGACAACTTCATGGAGTGGGCGGTTAAGTGGCAATCAACTAGCAGTTAGTGGGGATAGTTTTGGTGGGCACGTGGTTAAGTTGGAGGATAGGTAGCATGTTCTTGTGATCCCATGAAAAGATAGATTAGGAGAGATAAATAGCCTAAGAGTGGGAGATTGTGACATGTGTCAAACCAAAAATGAGGAAGACGAGAGGGATGAAGTTGACCTAGGAGGATAGGTGGCAAGTTCTCACTATCCTACCAAGAAATGTGACATAGGAGAGAAGTAGCACGGGATAGCGAGGTGATGACATAGGCAATGTGGGCTAGCCAAGTAGCAAAGCATACAGGTGGGTAGGCTTTCAAGTGGCCAACTCTTGTGATCACATGGTCCAAGTGACTAGGAAAGAGAAAATTCACAGAATCACAAGGATGTGACCTGTGGTAGGACTAGCCAGGAAGGTTGGTGATGTGACAAAGGTCCCAACAAATCATGTGTTTCCACGTAGCATAGGTGGTGAGATAGAAGGTAGGGCTGGGGTGGACACATGGTGTCTCATCGCTATCCCACAAAGGGTGATGACATAGAGATGATTTCCTCACAGGATAACAAGGGTGCAATGTGTGTCCAAGCTGGGGTGATGAAGGAAGTGAAGCAGGTGGGACCAAGTTGACAAGTGGTGCAACGTCGCTATCTCGTGAAGGGTGATGACATAGACATAACGTTATCATGGGATATAGAAAGTGCACCACATGTCTAGATCATGGGAAATAAGGAAATGAAGAGGTGGGCCCTGAGGTGACAGATGGTAAAGCCTTGCCATCCTGCGATCAGATGGAAGTGGAGACAGAAGCTGGGAGGGATTGAGAGATGATGACGTGTGCCAAGAAAGGTAAGAAAGGCGAGGCTAAGAGAGGTTAAAGGGAGCCAGATCCAATGGTTTTTTTGATCTAGAGGAAAAATATGTACGATAGATATGGAGCGCGAGATTATGAGATCTCGCTAGGCGTCCCAGGTCAGTAGTAGGCTTGGTGGGGCCAACGCTGTTAAGATAATGAGTAGGTGGTTTCAAAGGCCAACCAAGGCCTGCCATGTGGAGGTCAATGAAGCGTTGACTGGGCTCAAGTTACATTTTTACTTGATGCCCGAGTGTTTTAGAAGAGATCTACGACTACATTTTAAAGTGGATAAAGGGTTTAAATCTAGGTCGTTGATGTGGTTGGCGCGCCATGGTGACCTTTATAAGGGGTTTAGTTTGAAATTTTTTTTTCCTTAGTTTTTTTTGGCCGCAAATCTATATTCTAAGTAATAGAGAGGTAGACGGATGAGCTCAAATTTCTGGGTTGACATAATTGCTTTCAGGGTGCATGTTGGAGTTCAGATCTATTGAATAGCTTGGGTCACATTAATGTTTTGATTTCATGGGCTTGGTTTTTATTCAAAGTGGCAGATATTTTGAATCCCTAACAATTTTTTTGGTGATCCTTATCCATTATGATGATATGTGGTTTTCTTCCTGAGACTTTGGTTCTCAGTTAGGGTTTATTGGAGGGACATATGTCAATCATAATCTTTAGTGTTTCTCTTCTATATATCCTGATCTTTTTTCTATTGTAAGGGTTCAGATTCTTTGTAAAGAAAGTAGGTTCCAAGGGTGGTTCTTAAACTTTGTAATGGGTAGGTCCCACTAGTAAGTGTAGGGTTGTTTTTGAGTAATCCTTATAGAGATATTTTGTAATTAGGCTGGTGTGTCTCTTTTCCTTGCAGGTTTTGAGTTTGTAGTCTTACCTTTATTGTATGACATAGATAGCATATGAAATGTATAGAAATATGTTGATGGTCCATATCTCTCTAGTGTATAATGTTGTTTTGTTTTAGATGAACAAAATCAAGGGTTTTATTCATTCAGTGCATTGTTATGATGTAAGTGATTTCTTTTTCAGGATTTGATCCAAGGGGTCAATTAAATTCTTGATAGGAGGTGTTTTATCTTTTGTCAAATTCTTTATTAGGATTGTATATCTCACAAGGTTATCTAGGGATTTTTATAAGTAGGCTAGGCTAGGATTGTTGTTGAGGATGTTGTAAGGAAATGTTCTTAGATCACATGCTATAGATAAAACTCTGTTATACCATGTTGTATTTCTTCTGACTCCATTTCCCAATGGGATGAGACACTGGTCTTGGTTAGTGTGGGTTTTAAAATATTGTTTTTTCTCAGATCCATGTTGTTCTTACTACAAAATAATTGATTAAATCAAGAATATCTTTACTTCTATTTTTTGTCTTGTTGTTAACCTACCCAAATCTCATGCTCCATGCAAGTTGATGTTCAATGGATAGCTAACCATTATCTAGTATCTCCTTGTTGTGTTCAGCTTTGTGTGTGATGGTGATTTCATCTCATGCTCTATGCAAGTTGAGGATAACCATATGATTAGCCCTTATAGTAGCATTCTCCTCGTTATTGTTGATCCTTTTGTGAGATTTTTCTTTGTGTTAATGCTAAGCATGGGTTTAGTCTATCTTCAGAGGCATTAAAGGGAGTGTCCCATGGGTCTTGCAGAGCCCTAAGTGTAGAAGGATAGTTTAGTATCCTTATCAGTTGGTCCAGTCCTCTTAAGAATTTGATAATTGGAGTTGTCTTCTCTTTAGAATGTTTTGAAGAGTATAGTGGTAGCTTTGAAGTGTAAAACCTATCCAGGAACCAACAGATTCACCCTCCTTAATGTAATGAAAGGAAAATAGGCATAGTTTATAGTTTGCATACATACACTAGTGAAAACATGTTTTCCTCACATTACATTTTTGAACTTGAAGTATCTTTTACTTACTTTTTATTTTTATTTTTAGATATTATCTTTCATGATGGAATTTACAAAATCTGATTGGTTTTCTATATTTACCAAAATTAGGCATTACTTAATATCTTCTTTCACTTCATAATGTTTGAATTCATTCATAGTACTCTCACATATTGCATAATAAGGGTTTTAAAGGTATTTCATAGTTAATGATTATTTTCCAAATCATTTATCCATGGTCTATTTTGTTCTACAATGATATTTCTAATGAAATTAATGACATGTGATGATTTCATAAAACCTTTGTAGATAATAACCATGGAAATACTATAGATGATATTGTAATGAATCACTTTTACCTCTCCTAGTGTGTTTTTTGTTTATGAGTAAAGAATCAATACTCCTATCAACAATCTCTCCAATGGAGATGCAACATTGAAAATTAGTAATTAATCCTCCTCTTACAAAGGTACTTTGATGAAAGAGGGTCAAGGAAAGTATTTTTATCAAGTAGTACATAAATCACTCTCTATCCTCATTACTCTCCAAGAACTTATCTTAGCATATTTTGAGACAAGATGATGTTATTGATTTCAGTCACAACATATCTCCTCCTAACATAACATTGAGTAAAGATGAAGCTTTAGATGAGAAAACTTCTCAACCTAACAAAGTGGATATGAATAATGATGATAGGGTTAAGAATATTCTTGTAAAGATCAATCTTTATCCTTCCAATCATCCCATTACTTTACAATGTACTAGAGAAGATATATTACTTCCTCCCTCTTCTTTAGAAATTATTAATTTACCAAAAGAAATAAAACCTACATCTATTGAGAATCATTTGATGATATTGAAAGTAATCTTTTGGAAACCTTAAATATGACCAAAAGCATTAAGTTCCATTTTTTATGTTTCCCAAGTAATCCTAAACCAAATAATAATAGTACATATTTCCATTTTCATCATAGTTATTTTGATTATCTTGGTGATTTAATTGAGTATAAATAATTTGTTCAAGATTTATGTTATAGAGGTCTTATTCATATTACATTGGATCTCATACTTTTTCTCAATCCAAAAGTAGTTCCCTAGAACTACCTTTTCCTATTATGTTGTTTTTCTCTATGTGACATTTGTAACATATCTTGTTTCTGACCCTGTGTTATTCATGGTGGTGCAATTTGATGTGGAATAAAACTTTGGTTGCTACATAATATCCTTTTTATTCTTGTCTCCATACTTGGGAGCAAGAATAATGTTTCAACCTTATATCATCCTAATGATCCACCTTCCCTTTCTTGAGCTATATATTTTATAACATGATATACTTTCTTTCATATAAGTGTTTGTTTTTCATGAGGGATTTCTATTTATAAGGAGGTTTCAATCCTTGATTACAATGTTTTACTTACTTTAAAGTATGTGTCTATTATAAATAATCTCACTTGGTGGAGGAAGTCTTATTGTCCTTCACAAATAACCTAATGCAAATATGGCATGTTGGTTTTTCTACATGTAAAAATTGTTGGAAGGATCAAGTATTAGTGATAGAAATGTTGGTACTTTGGTTCTTCTAGGTGTAGATGTATATAGACAATTAAAAATTTGTTGTTGATATTGAGGGTGATGAGATGAGAGTTCTGGTCAAACTGGTCTACAATATCTTTGGTGTCCTCTAAATATGTTAGAAATAGTGTTGTTGAATGATGATATTATTCATGCTTGAACACACAATATGTCATCTAGCATTATTTCTGTTTTGCATGTGAGCTTTAATCTATATTTGATGTCTTAAACTATCCTATATTTTTTGTGTATCTAGATGTGATAACTTCATTGGGAATATTCTTTTGGTCTAAATACACCTTAAAATTGTTTTGAAATTTTTATTTTTATTTTGGGTCTCACCTTAGTGCATGGAGATCCACATGGTTCAAGATTTCTTTGGATGATATCTCTTGGTTTACTTTTCTATTATTTTTTTTGTCTATCTACATATTATGTTTCACATATGACTTTGGGTTTTGTGTAGACCATTAGATCTATCTTAGGAGAATGTATTGTAATATATTTGGGTCCTCTCTTTTTTCTACAGTGGACTGCTTCATGTATCTTGGGTTTGAATGACCTATTTTATGTAATAACGATCTTCCTTGGTTGTGGTTGACCATAACTAAAGCTTTAAATGAGCTATCTCATATTTATGAACTATATTTAATGTTAGCAGTGTGTGTATGTGCATCGGAAAACTGGAAGAGTAGAAGTGTTGAAACAACATCTGAAGTAAAGGAAACAAAAGAATGAGGTTAAGAGTTCATGTGAAGCACTCGTGCATAAGTATGAGTTATATATATATATATAATATATATATATATATACACATATATGTATATATATACATATATAGATATAGATATATATATATATATATATATACA
>MU227488.1:707704-725197 GCA_018584345.1 Thuja plicata
TATGTGTGTGTATATATATATATGTATATATATATACATATATATATACACATACATACATATATCTATATATATATATATACATACATACATACATACATACATACATACATATATATATATATATATATATCTAGATATATATATATATGTATATGTATATACACATATATACATATAGATATTTATATCTATATATACATGTATATATGTATATATATGTATATATGTGAGAGCCTTTGGAAGGGTTTATTTGAAAGTATATATTGGACTTGTTTTGAAATCATGTTGTGATACTAAGGGCTCTGCATCAGATTGGTATCAGAGCCTAGGACGATATTTTTGGGAAAAGGACCTAAATGGATATGGCAGACAGATAGGGAGAAGAGATCCCTACAAGGATGACTAATGTGGTGTTAGCAAGATTGGTTAGGGAAAATATGGAAGATAGTAGAGCAATGATGGATGAGAATAGAGCCATGAGAAAAGTGATAGAAAATTTGAAGGGTAAGATGGAGAAGAGGGATGGAGATTATGGCGAAGGTAAAGAATGGGATGAAGAAGAGATTCTAGAGCAGGAAGAGTTGCAGGTTCATGCAGACCAAAGACCCCTTCTCAATTCCCTAAAGTCCATGGAGAGAAGGAATTTTGCTATGAAGATGGAACTTGATTCTATCATGGATTGGTAAGAGTCCCTAAATAGTTTTTTTGAGTGTGAAGACATCCCATAGAACCAATGAGTTAAGAGGACCAAGTCAAAAATGAAAGAGGTTGTATTGAATTGGTGGAACTTCACCCAAGATGAAAGGGTGATGGAAGACAAAAATATCATGACTACATGCAAGAGAATGTTAGAAATGATCAAAGAGGCATATATACCTGAGGAATATGAAGTCCAAACACATAAGAAGAGGCAGAATCTCAAGAAAAAAGGACTTAGATGTAAGTTCTTATACAAAAGAATTCACCAATATCTGTGTGAAGAGAAAAACTAGAGAAAGTGAAGAAGAAAGGGTCGGAAGATACATGAATGGGAAGAATTACACCATTTAAGAAGAGATAAACCTTCTTACCCCCGAGATAGTAAGAAAATTGTATCATTTGGAAATGACAGGTGTTGAGAAGTTAAGGAGGAAAAACCAAAACAATAGGGGATGAGGAAGGAACCAGAGAGGGAGAAAAATTTATTTTAGGGGTAGAGGAAATGGTTTTGGATTTTGTTAGATATTTTTCTTGTAGAATCTTAATGAAGAAACAATGCTTGACTCTATGATTCCCAACTCCTGATTAAACCAAGCAAAAGTCTAACTATTGAGGATTAGATCCTCCTTCACTTTGAGCTCCATAGACTCAGGTGGGTTTACCTCTTATGACTTACTGCTGAACTCAGTAAATCTTACAGTGGATTAGTGTCTCACATAGATTTTCTAATGCTTTTTACTACAAATGTCAATAACAAGTCTTGCAGATGTTAACAAATAATCTCATGCAAAACTTTACAAACCAAAAGATGCACTTGCCAATAACAAATACTAATGCAATAAGGATTCTCATCCTTCTTGTTTTTGAGCTTCAAGCTCAAGAAAGTGTACCTAAAGGATTCACTTTTTCAAGGAATCATAAATAATATTTGTATTCTTCATTACAAATCATAAACATCTATGTTATTTTATAGAAACTAAAAGGTAATTTAGATATTTAAGGATTGATGATGATAACTACTAGTCAAGTTAAGACCAGTGCCTAATCCAGAGCAAAGAGTCAAATGAATATATATTCATAGAAATATGTCAATGAAAACACACCTAGAATCCAAATAAAATAACTTACAAATAATTCTTCTCATTCCCATACTCAGACATCAAATTCTCATGTAAATCTTAAATCCCTTGAATCCACCCTTGAGAATTACCCTTCCCTTGAAAGAAACTTAAGAACAATCCCACAATTTAAATTGTAAACATTGTATTAGATTTTTCCTTACAAATTTAATATACAAAAATTCAAACATAAACACATGAAGACACCATAGATATGCAAAAGGAACACCACTGTATTTTAATTAAAATTTCTTTGTTTCAATACATTCAAAGTGACACAAACTTTAAAAACATACTACAATCAGAAAACTACTTTGCAGTTGTGAATTCACCATCCCTTACAATGAAATAAGACTTTCTATTTATAATACACACTATCCATGTTTTAATCCTGGAAGAAAGAGGATGGAAAAATATTTAGATGGCTAGGAAAAGAAAAAAGAACTAGAAGACAAAATCAGTTGCAATCATCTTCATTCAGTAGAGGAGGGAAACTTGAGTAGCTTTCTGCAATCATTTCAAATCTTTTACTATTGACACCTTTGTCTACAGATATTAAAGGTAACTTCTAAAAGTTTTTATTAGTAATAGTGACCGCCTAAAAGGCTAACATACACTATTCTTTGTGATAATTACCCTCCCTATGCTCATTGATTAGGTTCAAAGTGTCATTCACTCTTCATCTATTGCCTCCAAGTGTATTGTTGTATGTTTTTTCTTCTTTGGCTTGGTACTTCTATCCCAATTTTCAACCTCTTCTTCCGTTGGCTAGTAAAAACTTGTGATGCCCTACAATTGCTTCAGTTTCTCTCCCACCTAGCATCAGTGATAGCCCTTGTATCTATCACAAACTTACAAAATCTATTTTAGCTTTAAACACTTGATCTAGGGCTTTATTATACTTATCCATATCTAAAATATTTTCCCCTGTGACGAAAGACTCCTTTTTTGGAAGCAATGTATCAAATTCACCTCTCCACTCCTCAACACTTTTCACTTCATCATTTTCATTTCTGATGGGAGGGATAAATTTTCTGAAGTCAGAAACAAACATATTTAACCTTGATTGTACTTGGTTTTCCTTTCCTTTGAAAAAGTACAAGGATGTACTAATCTGTTCAGTCATTTCTCCAACCTAGTTAACTGACTTAGGAATATTTGGGCTATGTGGTTGCAGCACTTCCAACCTTTCAAACAAAGATCCCATGCATGACCATACACTGAGAAATGGGTCCAGAGCTGCTATTGAATTTTTTGCATCCTCAATATTAGGAAACTTGTTGTAGGCATTGTGTACTGCATCCAACTTGCCTTTTATAACATTTACTCTATGTTGCAAAATATTTAACAAGGCAGAAAGAGAAACCTCATTCCTATCCTTGTCAAGGGTCTCAGTTGTTTGAGTAGGATCTTTACTGACAATAGGCTGAAATGTTTCAACTTCTTGTACAGGAGGAGGAAGAGCCTTGGAGGCCTCTTCCAACTTTTCCTTTAGATCCTCCAATTGATCCTCTAATTTCTAGATCTTTATCAAGCCCTTTTCCCTATATTTAGCCAAGAAATTTTTTTCATCAAAGATCCTTCCATATCTCTATGATAGCTTCTCTATTTTTTCTTTATTCAAATGCGAAAAGTGGGTGATAGCTTTAGAGATCTCCAAATCTGATGTGTTTTGCACTGTCCAAATAATATTGTCCCCATCCATCTCCTCTTCCACATTGATCAAAGATGGATTTTGTGTTCTTGGGGCCAAGGATCACATGGAAAGGGTTTGAGATTTAGGGGCATAGCCACAACCTCTTATCATTTCCCCTATCTATTTTTTAGAGGATAATTGGGCCTCTAGCTGCCTCCTTATCTAATTTATAATGAATGCTGAGGATAGCTCCCATTCTAGAACAAGCAATATCCCACATTACCTTACCAATCACCTAGCCTATTTTTCTATAATGGTTTCATAACTAGGATCATAGGCCTTCAAAGCCTGCACTGCTTCATCTCCTAGTGTAGGGCCCTCTGTAATTTTCAATTGATTTCCAATCTCTTGTTATTTTCTCCAAATGAGAAAATTCTTTAACTCTTCACTCTTGATGAAGGAATCATCACTCAACATTTCTTCTTGATATAACTCCCTTTCATATTTTCACAATTGGAGAAGAAATTCAACTTTCTCTTGGGTCTCCTTCTCCTTCTTCTTTCCCTCTCTTATGCTCTTTCTCAATTGGTGATGGTAATGTTGATCACTAGTTACCAGAATAGTTATTTTGTATTTTTTCTTTCCATGTTCCTCTATCTGAGAGGGTCCTCCTTGTTATGTTCTCTGTTTCTTTTTAGGAGGTTCACTTGATGCCTCTATGTCTGGAACCTCTGAGCTTTGTTTAAAAATAGGTGGCTCATTCATCTAAGGAGGGATATTCTTCTCATGAATCCCAACACTATCTTCTTCATATTTAGAAGATGAGTATTCTTCAGGCACCTTTTTCTTTTCCTCCAAATGACTTTCCAATTGATTGTACAAAGTGTTATACATATCAATCATTCAGGTAACCCTAGTCATGTAAGGCAATCCAAGGAAGTATCCTCCAAATGGAATCCCAGCCTTTCTTAGTTGTTTCTCCAAGTCCACTAGGTCCTAGTATTTTCCTTCCTTCTACTCAACTTCTTGTTCATCAAGAACATTTATGATGATGTCCTCTTAATCACACCCTTCATGCTCTCAGATTTTGGTAACACTTGGATTTAGCAATCTCTTAGCACTCTTTATGAAACCCTTAGGTTCTATATATCTATATTGGGCAATGTCCATCTTATACTAGCCCAACCATTTCTTGATTCCTTCCAAAGCCTTCTTCCCAATAAGAAAATTAGAGATTTTGAACTACCTTGGTGTAAAAGTACATTTCCTATGTGGAGCCAAATGCTTCTTGTCTATCCATACCATCTGCCAAATTAATTTCATCAGTGCAACCCTTGATCAAAAATATTTTGGAAGCACATGTGGGTGTTGAGGACATCCATAAACCCTAATCAATGTGAAAGTCTTTTCCAGATAAAAATCTCCCTAGTTATGATCTCCAGGCCATTTATAAACATATTCACAAGGCCTTAAAATCCTTAACACCTTGACAGATAACCTAGTTATATTAGTACCAATAAAAAACAAAATTGGGTGCGCAGTCCAATTTTGAAAACCATAAAACTCATGTTCATTAAAAGTATAATTCCAAACCCTAATTATTTACCTGACTTAGGTCCAAATTTGAGATTCAGCAACCAAAATAATCTTGTGATCTCTGAATGTTAGCCTTAACTTGGGTCTGGTCTATAGATTTAGCTATAGGAGGCATCTCTGAATCGTTGAATGTAACTTAACTTAACTTTGCTTGACCCAAGTTTGATCTCGAGATTTAGAGATAAAGGTAATATCTGAGTCTTCGAATAATTTTCTTGACTCAACTTAAACCATGAGATCAAGTGACCACCCCAAATATTTTATTGCATCAACGACCCACATTTAATCTCATTATATTTATCTTAACTAAGGTTCTATTTCAAGATTGAGCGATAGGGAAACTCACTGGTTTGTTGAATGTTTGGCCTAACTTTGATTTCTTTACGAGACTTAGCGCCAACCATGCATATGAGACAAGATCAAAGATCCTCTCCAGATCTCTAAAGACTTTCCTTAACCCCAAGTCTATTTCAAGATTGAGCGACAAGGCTATCTCATGATCTCTGAATACTTCCTTTAACCCTAGTCTAATTGCGAGATCAAGAGATAACATATATCTCTGAGTCACTGAACAAAATTCTTGACTTTGGTTTAATTAAGAGATTCAGTGCCAGCCGCTCATCTTGCTTTGTATTGATGATCCACATTAAATCTTGTAAGACTTTATCTAACTCCAAGTTTTTTCTGAGATTTAGAGATAAAGGTACATCTCATGATCTCTAAATAAAAGTCTTAACCATGGTTTAGTCTAGAGATTTGGAGATAAATTTTATCTCTAGATCGCTGAAGTCTTTATCTAACCTTGGTTTTGTTCTAAGACTTAGCACCAGCTTCACATCTTACTAACCTCCTGGACACATGTCAGCATCTGTTCAAAACTTATTCTTGTATCTCATGATCATCGAATTCTTTCTTCTTGGCCTGCTTTACTTGGAGATTCAGTGAGAGCCACATATCTTAGATGAAATCAACGGTCATCACTTAAGCTCACTATTTTTAAGTTAACTTGGCTCATGTTTTGAGATCTAGAAACCAACATAATATTTTGGTCTTTGAATGTTAGCCTTAAACATGTTCTCTTTAAGATATTTAGATACAAAATCTTTCTCCAAGTTTCTAAACCTTTTCTTTAACTCGGCTTATCTCACGAGATCCAATGATAACCTTTGATCTTTACCGACATTGACAATATGTGCTTGATCTCCAAAATTTAAAGGAATTAGCTGCTACTTCATGAGATTTAGTGACTAACATCAGTTGTTAAGTCTTTCACTTTATCGCTTAATCTCTAGATGTTTCAAACTTGACTTTGATCTTCTCAAGATTCAGAGATAACCTAATCTCTGAATCGTTGACTATTTTTAACTAACTACCAATTATCTAGAGACTTGGAGATAACTACTACACCAGATAACTGAACAAAAAGAACTAACTACCAACCTTCACGAGACATAGAGACTTTAAAAAAATAAAAGAACCAGCGCATGAAGGGAAAATAAATGTCAACTTGAAAACATAAGAATTAGGGCATGACTTGGCAATTTTAGGAGACAAAAACCCTACCAAAGACCAAAAGACTTAGGGTTTAAGGTTCTCAGACATTTTCAAAGAGAAATTTCCTGGGATATAGAAATTTTGAAAAACTTTGCAGACATACTTGAAACCACCAGATGCTAAGGCACAATTTACTGACACCAGGAACCAAAATTTTAAAATAACTCAGAAAACCTAAAAAAGACCCAACAAAGTCCAAGGGGATTCTAACCAAGAGCATACTATAAATGAAGGCAATAATTAGAGAGGTAACTTTAGAGGAATAAGACCACCATCTATAGGGATATCTCAAGGAAGAGGCACTATAAGGTGCTATAATTGCAATAAGGAGGGGCACATAGCTAGTTTATATCCATACAAATAAAGTACAAGTAGTTTTGGAGAATGATGAAACACCATGGTTCAAGACAACTTTGACTGCTAGAGTGTGGCTAAATTTACATGTTAATTCTCCATATTCTTATGGTTACCCTAGAAGATGGGAGAACCAAATGATGAGGATGAATTTATTGAAGAGGCCCACAACTAAGGAAACACCTTAGAGAAAGTCTATTTTCAGAACCGCTTGTAAATCAGGTGGAAAAGACTACAAAATCATTATTGATTTAGGGTCTATAAAGAACTTTGTGTCCATTGGGATGGTGGACAAGGTAAAAATAAAGAGGATCCCTCATCCATATCTTGATAAGGTATCTTGGATAACACAAGGACAACAAGCATTTGTGGAAGAGCAAGAGAGGGTAGAGTTCCAAATTGGAAACTACAAGGATAAAATTTATTTTGACATTACAAAAATGGATGCTTGTCATCTATTATTTGCTAGGCCTTGGCAGTATGAACTTCAAATTCACCATGATGGGGTGAAAAACACATACACCATAGTCAAAGATGGGAAGACCATTGAGTTTCTACCTTTGAATGAAGATGAAGAAGAACCCAAGCACTAGGAGGATAAAGTGATGCTAATGGAGAGAAAGGAGTTCCTAAAGGAGGTAAAAGAAGAAGGAGGATTATGTTTTCCATTGATCCATGTTCCCAAGGTAGGAGTTGCAGATGAAGTGTTGATGGAAGATAGAATAGAGAAATGTTGGTGCCATATGAAGTCCAAGAGCTTTTCAAAAAATATAAAGGATTTATTTCTTAGGGTATGACCAAATCACTTCCCCCTATCAGAGATATAAGTCAGTGCATTGATTTGATCCCTCGAGCAACATTACCAAATAAAGCTTCCTATAAGCTTACCCCACAACAAAATGATGAGATGTTTAGATATATTGTAAAATTGCTTAATTTAGGGTAGATTGACAAAAGTCTCAGTCCATGTGCAGTACCAGCAATCCTTGCACTAAAGAAGGAGGGTACTTGGAGACTCTTTACAGATTCAAGGGACATTAAAAAATTCACAATCAGGTATCGGTTCCCAAATCCTAGAATAGAAGACCTTTTGGATTGTTTGGGGGGTGCTAAATAATTCTCAAAGATTGATCTTAAAACTGGTTACCATCAGATTAGGATAAGGCTTGGTGATGAATGGAAGAGTTCTTTTAAAACTAATGAGAGCTTATATGAGTGGAAGGTTATACCCTTTGGCTTATCAAATGCACCGAGAACATTTATGAGGTTAATGAATGAGGTCTTACGTGAATTCACTAGGAAGTTTGTCAATGTGTATCCATATGATATACTAATATTTAGCAGGACAAAAGAACATCAACTACAACACCTAGAGATGGTTTTGAGGAGGTTACATAAGGATAAATAAATGATCAATTTGGACAAGAGTTTGTTCATGTAGGAGGATATCATATAATAGGGATTTGTTATCTCACAAGGTGAACTCAAGATGAATCAAGACAAGGTAAAAACTATCCTAAGTTTTCCCTCCGCTAGAAATTTGAATGATGTTATAATTTTCCATGGGCTTGCAAATTTTTATAGGAAGTTCATAAGAGGATTTAGTCATATTTGGGCACCTATTTTGAATACTATTAAGGGGGGTAAAAAATGTAAATTCATGTGGACACAAGTAGCAGATGAGGCTTTTTAATTCCTTAAAAATAAAGTACCAGAACAACTTGTAATAGCCCTAATATATTTAAACAAAGTATTCCAAATAGAGTGTGATGTCATTCATGTGGCCATTGCGGTTGTATTGAGAGAAGATGGGAGACCTATAGCCTTCTTTAGTGATAAATTGAACAAAGCTAAACAAAAGTACTCATCTTATGATCTTGAAATGTATGCATTGGTTCAGTCATTGAAAAAATTGAGACATTATTTACTCCCTAAAGAATTTGTGGTGCTCATCGATAAAAAAGCACTAAGATTCATCAATAGGCAAGAAAAATTGATTCATAGGCATAAAAGAGCAGGTAGATACCCTACAAGGATTCAACATATTATTGAAACACAATAAAGGGGTACCTAATAAGGTTGCTAATGCACTGAGAAGAAGGGTGTGTACTTTATCTCAGATACAATTGGAAAGAGTGGGTATTGATGCTCTAAAGAACATGTTTGAAAATGATGAAGACTTTGGTGAAGTATATAAATCTTGTTCTAACTTTTATGCTAGGTACAATGTGGAGTTTTATGACTTCTTGTTGTAGGAAGGTTTTGATTTCAAAAGAGGATAGCTTTTCATTCCAAAATGTTTAATGAGGATGAACATAGTAAAGGAGAAAAACATTGGAGCAATGGCAGAGCACTATGGGTTGGATAAGACCCTTGAGTTGGTAAAGAGACACTACTTCTAGCCTAAAATGAAAGTATATGTCAGAAGGTATGTGGAGACATGCATTGTTTGCCAAAAGGGAAAGGGGAGTATTCTAATGCAGGGCTATATAAACCACTGCTGATGTATTGCAACACTAACCCATTCTTTCATCTTTGCAAACTTCATTCTCTCTCCCATAAATCTTCATATTATGTTGTCTTTTCATAGACATTCCGATTAGAGGCTCAAAATCCACTTGACTACCTTTTATGATAGCTTGCTGCCTTCTCGTATAGACGTCTACTCAAAGGTTAATAAATTTTCAACCACATACTATTTCTTCAATCCCTCCAGTGAAAAGCTATGCAATTAGGTTTCTAACAACATATTAAAATATTAAGGAAATCCAATGGTTTGCTTCAAAGTTGTGCCCCCCATACTGGGACCAATGTTTTAGATTTAAAACAGATTTGAAAGGTTGAAACTGCTAGCCAATGCATAAACCAACTGACCTCTTTAATGACATCTGTCAATCGAGAAACCTGATTCTTCTGATTACTGAATCCTTTCATCAAAACCATAATCAAGAAACATATAGTAATGAGTTCATAAGCAAAACTACGGTAACAATTTGCAAGGGATATAGAGAAAAAGAATCTATGAAAACTTAAAACACAAACTTAGCAAAACCAATTCATTGAAATTTAGTTGCTAAAAAAACACATGCATGGATCTCTGGCTGAAGGCCAGAGAGCCGACTCTTTTTCTCCCACTCTTTTTTCTCTCTCTTCTTCCTATATCTCATAGCTTCCTCAATATATTGCTTTTTAATTACATTTTTCTCTCTTTATAGAGATTGCTAAGGTAGTTATGAAAACCACCTATCTAAGCGACATTCCCACTCTTTAACAAATGACAATGCTATTTTAGGCACTTTAACCATTTTTTAGACATGGTCCCACAAAATTATGAATGACTAATACATTACAATATTATGAAACTTGTCATAAGTTCAAGATTCGAGATGCCTCCCAGAGTTGAAAGATTTCCAAGTCCCTTTGGAAATGCCAAGGAAAAATTTGGAATGAAACTTCTTGGGCATGCTTCTACTGCTTTCTCTAATGGTGCGACTGAATCCCATCACTAGAGTGCATTCTAGTTAATTTCCATCACTCTTCATGTAGCTTCACTCCACCTCCTTATTGCTATCTTACCCACACAAGATCGTGGAAGATACTTTCCACCCTTCTCTTAGTGGTTTCTTTTATTTCACCTTCTACCCAGTTTTATCTCGGTGGAGACAATACCAAGACCCTAGCTTGAGATCTTCAGACACACAATCAAAACTGCATCCTTATTGTAGCTCTAATGGATCAACATGCAACCAAGAACTTTATAACAAGAACCCACAATACTCATTCCTAGTGTAGATTGCCTTCTACATGCTCAGAATATTCTGACCTCTGATACCATTTTGATGTATTGCAGCACTAACCCATGCTTTCATCTTTGCAAACTTCATTCTCTCTCCCACAAAACTGCATATTATGATGTCTTTCTTCATAGACATGCTGATTAGAGGCTCAAAATCCACTTGACTATCTTTTATGAAAACTTGCTTCCTTCTCGTATAGATGTCTACTCAGAGGTTAATAACTTTTTAACCACAGACTATTTCTTCAATCCCTTCTATGAAAAGCTGCACAATTAGGTTTCTAACAACATATTAAAATATTAAGTAAATCCAACAGTTTGTTTCAAAGTTGTGCCCCCATACTAGGACCAATGTTTTACATTTAAAAAAGATTTGAAAGTTTGAAACTACTAGCCAATGCATAAACCAACTGAGCTCTTTAATGACTTCTGTCAATCATGAAACCTGATTCTTTTGATTACTGAATCCTTTCATCAAAATCGTAATCAAGAAACAATAGTAACTAGTTCATAAGGAAATATATGGTAACAATTTGCAAGGGATATAGAGAAAAAGACTCTACAAAAACTTAAAACATAAACTTAGCAAAGCTAATACATTGAAATTCAATTGCTAAAAAAACACATGCATGGCTCTCTAGATGAAGGCCAGAGAGCTAACTCCTTTTCTCCCACTCTTTTTTCTCTCTCTTTTTCCTATATCCCGTAGCTTCCTCAATATATTCCTTTTTGGTTACATTTTTCTCTCTTTATAGAGATTGCTAAGGTAGTTATGAAAAGAACCTATCTAACCGATATTCCCACTCTTTAACAAATGAAAATGCTATTTTAGGCACTTTAATCATGTTTTATACATGGTCCCACAAAATTCTGAATGACTAATACATTACAATATTATGAAACTTGTCATAATTTCAAGATTTGATATGCCTCTCGCATCACATTACATTAACTGCCAATCTCATCCAGACCTTGGGAGAGTGTGAGCATGGATTTCATGATGGGGTTACCAAGAACACAAAAGGGATTTGATAGTATCTTTGTAATAGTTAACAGGTTTAGTAAAATGACACATTTATTTCCATATAAAACAATAAATGATGCTACCCATATTGCAAGAATCTTCTTCAAGGAAGTGGTAAGAATCCATGGTTTACCCTTAAACATAGTTTCATATAGAGATGTAAACTTCATTGGTCATTTTTGGAGGACTCTCTAGAAAAAAGTTGGGGACAAACTTGTCTTTTTCATTAGCCTACCATCCTCAAATAGATGGGTAGACATAAGTGGTCAATAGGACCCTTTGAAATCTCTTGAGATGTCTCACAAGGGAACATGGAGAGAAATAGGATACAATCCTACCACAGGCTGAATTCTCATACAATGATACTACCACCAGTAGTACAGGGAAGTCTCCTTTCCAGATTGTCTATGGGCTCCACCCTAGAGGAGTCTTTGAAATAAGAAGTCTACCTTCTACTAGTCCCATAAGTGCAGATGGAGAGGCATTTTCTAAAGCCATTAAGGAAGTACATGAACATGTAAAGGAAAGTCTACAAAATTCCAGTGAAAAATATAAGAAACATGAAGATCAAAAAAAGGATGGACTTACAGTTTGAGGTTGGAGATCTTGTGTGGGTGTATTTGAAGAAAGAGAGATTGCATAAAGGGAAGTAAACTAAAATAATGAAAAATAAGATAGGTCCATCTCATATATTGAAGAAATTTAGTAATAATGCATATGAAGTTGAATTACCTGATGGTTTGGGGTTGTCACACATCCTCAATTTATGTGACTTAACTCCATATAAAGGGACTTTGGATATAGATCAAAATACAATGGACAAGAAAAAAGTTTTAGATGAGAGCCTTCCTAAACATGAACCACCTACCTTTTAAATTTTTTTGGATACAAAGGTAGTGAAGAAGACTAGGAAAAGAGAATACAAGCAATACTTAGTGAAATGGACAAGAAAGTTAGAAAGTGAAGTTGTATGTATGGATGAGAAGTAGATCCAAGAATATGGTAGTACCCTTAATCAACTCATCTCAAGTGGACTTGAGATTTATTTTTTAGGGGCGCATGATGTAAGGGAATCTACCAAGCTAGACATGAAGGAAAAAGAGGATCTTTATGATCCAAATTCAATGTTTTAGAGTAGGAAATTTGTTTGAGTTCAATTTGTAATAAGTCGCCCCATTTTGTAACCCAATGTCTTAGGTAGATGATTTATAAGCCACAATAGAAATATGGGCACTAGGAGTCTATGAAAGTCCTAAGATGATTTCTAAATGTCCTTACATGTTTTTTAAAGTTTTTTTGGTTGAGGGGTCACAGCCTTATGTTTGGTTTTACAATATTGTGTGAAAAGTGCAAGAAAATGCAAAAGTTGACAATGTTGTATAGTGAAAGTTTTCAACAATGTTGCATAATGAAAGTTTTCAACAATGTTGCAAGATGGAAGGACAACGGTCATAACACTTCATTTCTAGTTATGAACCATTGGGGAAATATGTTTTAAGAAAAAAAAACTCAAATTCTGAGCAACGTTGATGAATTTTTAATGTTTGACACTTGCACATTACAATTTATTGTGATTTTCCTACATTTGTTCTATATTTTGTATTTGTATGATCCTGTACGGATTCATTTTGAAGAAATATTGATCTAAAAAATTGTATGCATGTTCTATCTTTGGTTTTCAATTAGTTTGGAGTGAACTAAACAATGGGAACAAGAGTTAGAGAAGAATTTGTAGATACAGTCGAGAAATCCTCCCATACGTAGGGTTTCATAGAGTTTCACTCGTGTCTTGAAAATTCACCATGGGTAAAATATAAGACTCAGATGTTTGCAAGGTATGAGAGTTTAATTTAATATTTATATGGTCTTAGAGTGAGAGATGACTGATGGGATGGTGTGCAAGTGAAAGATTGGGACAAGCATCGTCAACAGACTATCCAGTCAAGTACTACAGTAAGTATAACTTCAACAAATGGTGGATTCAAGGTATGAGCCTTCATATTTGGTATATTTGCATGTCCTCCTTAGTTTCCTAGTTGTTTTTTTAGTTATACTAACCCTTTGTAGAGAAATTTTTTTTTAATATTGACATAATATGGCTATTAGGCCTAGTAGGTACCTAGTATCATCTACGTATGTAAACTTGGAGTTAAGATCTACGAAGTTGGGGTTTGGAGTATCTCCTTAAAGGGTGTTTTAGTATGTATTTTTGTCATTAGGTACTTTGGAAACTTTAGGAGTTATCCCTAGAAAACTCTCTAGTTAGGGCTACTAGCCCCTAGGACTCAGAGATTCTTAGGAGGGAGTGTAGAACATGAACTTGGGGATTTTCATGATATTAAAAGTATCATTTGTCCCTATTGATGTCTAAGAAGAATTAATTCACCAATGGTAGAGTGATTTTTGAAGTTTGAGAAACCATTCATTTGCACAAAGACCTATTCATGTTCCTAGAAACAAAGAATATGAAAGGAGAGATGATAGGCTGTTAGAGACTTTGGAAGGGTTTATTTTAAAGTATATAGTGGACTTGTTTTGAAATCCTATTGTGATACCATAGGCTCTACATTAGGAAATATCGATTATCTTAAAGGAAAGAATGAAATCAGTTGTTTTATAAATTCAAGTAATAAATTTAGCTATGGCATAAGAGACTAGGCTATGTCAACTTTTACAATATGTAAAAATCAATACCACTAAAGTTGTGAGAGATTTACAAAGGATTGTTGAATCAACTATGTCAACAAGCAGGGGACGTTAGCTTGGGAAGAAAACTAAATGAGGATTCAAGAGCAAGGAATATTCAACATCGAGAGCCATGAAGATAAATCTTTCAAATATATGCAGAACTACTAGGATAAAAGGAATCAATGGGAAAAGGTGCATTATGCTTCTTATTAATGATTACTCTAGAATGACTTGGGTTACTTTCTTAAGAGAAAAAAATGAAGCTTTTGAAAGGTTTAAAGAATTCAAATTATTGGTTAAAAATTAAGTAGATTAGGCTATCAAGTGTTTGAGGTCTGATAGAGGAGGTGTATTTACTTCAAATGAGCTCATTGAGTCTTGTGAAGAGCATGGAATCATACGACATTGATTTACACCTAGGAATATTTAGTAGAATGGAGTGGTTGAAAGAAAGAATAAAATTGTGGTTGAGATGGCTAGAAAAATGTTGAAAGTTAGTTATTTGCCTTATGTTTATTGGAAAGATACAATGCATGCTTCTATCTACATTCTTAATAGAGTATAGATTAGAAAAAATCATACTAAAATATGCTATGTGTTAGAATTACAAGACAAATATCTAATAGTTACATGCGGATACAATTAATAAAGTAGAGGAATAAATAAAAATACAGAAATAAGGCACAAATAATTTAACATGGTTAACCCAATCTTGGGATACATCCACCAAATAGAGATTCCAATCTTAATATCCAGTAATTTCAACTGCTTACAACCAGTGATCACTTGCATATCAATACCATTGCCAATGCTACAATACTGTTAGAGTAGTCATATTATAGCTAATAATTAATTAATTTAATTATTAGTCTATTATACTCTACACTTAAGTTAAAATTAGGCATCTCATTATTCTTTAGGGTTTTCACCTTTAGGGTTTCGGTATCCTTTTATAAGGATTCACCTCTTTGCATTTCATAAGGATTTTTTTCACATCTCATTGTAATCTAGAAACATATTGTTAATATATTATTTTCTTTTGCATACGATGTCTCCTCTGGCTTTTTGGCCTGCATAGTTTCTCCAGTCTTCTATATTTTGCTTCTTCCATGTGACAGGTTTGCATGCAGGAGTTCTTGGGAGAATAGGAGTTTTCCTATTCTAACATGGTATCCGAGCCATCCTACAGCTAGCTGTTCATATTTTGTCAAAGTGTTTCAGAAGCTGGGGGTTTTCCTAGCTTTTCAAAATCTTTTTGTTTGGATTTAGGGGGAACCTTTGTTTCTAGTCATTTTGGGCTCAAACGGATATTACCATTGCGCTCAGAGCACCCAAAAACCCTAGAATCTATATAAATTTTGTCCATTTTGGACAACTTGCCTCTGAGGTAAAAAAATGTGGTTTTCAGTGCCGTAGGGGCATGAAAACAGAGAAAAAAATGAAAAAAAACCATATTTTTTAATGTTTTTTAGCATTTAAATTAATGCTTCCTATGCAATTTTCAAATGTGTCACCCCCGGCCCACACCACCACCGGCTACTGCCTCCCAGCCCCCGCTGACCTCCGGCGCCACCGCCACCGGCCACCATCCTCTGGCACCCCCACCACCGGCCCACTCCTCACTGGCCCCCTGCCGCTCCACTCTGGTTTTCTTCGCATAGGCGCTGCTCCATTAGCCTCAGCCTCCCGGCCCCACCGCTCCACCGGCACTCCTCTGCCTCCACACCACTCGGCCACCCGCCCGGATTATTTAAAACTCGCAGGCCTATGCCTTTAGCTGGAGGTCATATGGGTGACCATGGGCCCCATTTTAGGCCCCTGCATGAGCCATGCACCCGGGGGCTCATTTTTTCAGCCCCAGGGGCTTAGAGCCTAATTTTGAGGCCTTTTTTACCCTCCCACACTGTTTTTGGTCTATCTTGAGCAGACGGGGGTATTTTTCCAACTTCCATATACCGCCGAAAATCTCTTTTCGAGAACTTTCCAATGATGGAGGTTGGGGTTTTGGGTTCTATCATTTTGATAGTTTTTTTCTATCAAAGTCTTGTGTTTGGTTTTGCCTTTCAGGAGTCATATCTTGCTCATCCGAACTCCATTTTTGGCAAACCAGATATCATCAAAAAGCTGGTTCAGTGAAATTTTCAGTTACAGGGGTATTTTTTCTAGATTCTGCTCTAGGTTCTCTCTCCTTTGAGTTTTTCTCTTTCACACTCTGGCGGATTACTTGGGTTCTACGGGTCTTGGGATCTCTTCTTCTGATCTTCTAGCTCACTCTTCTTTCTGACTTCTGAGCATTGTATGCTTCTCTTCTATAACATTTTCTTTCTTGTAAACGCACTGAGATAAAGTGACTGCTTTTGCATATCTAGGATTTTGAGCACCTTGTGTGTTTTTTGTACTCACACTCAGTTATAAAGTTCCATGGGGGGTTATGATATTTTGCCATTTTGTGCTCATCCACCTTTGTCAAGTGAGCTTACCTTCCACAACATTAGCCCATGCTGTGTGTCAGTGACACCGCCCTTTATCCTGTGTTTTTACTTTTGTTGCACTGTTGGTGTTCCTAATTCTTCTTTCTGCAGATGTTTCTGGCATTGCATTTTAGTGTTCCTGTCACCCCTCTCTCTGTTCAGCATTATGGGGGGGTTCTCCTATTGGTTCTATTGCTTCCCAGGTTTGATTGATCATCTCATCAGACTTTGTCTTCTCTACTTGGTCATGCACTTTTTTAGTGGGGGTTCCAGCAGGTACTTCTGACAGTGTTTACAACTTCATGCTTTAGAGATGCTTCTTTCTCTTTCTTGTTCCTTTCTTTGGGACTTTCCCTAGATTGGAGGCTTAGTTTCCTTCATCTAGTTTATTTCTTGTACTTGGGTACCTGATTAGGCCTAGTTGCCAAGACCCATAGTTCCTTTCATGCATTTTGTTTACATGCATCTTTTAGTCTTTAGCTGTTTAGCTTCTCCCTAAGTTACACTTAAGGGGGGGTGTTAGAGTAGTCATATTATAGCTAATAATTAATTAA
>MU227488.1:738197-764316 GCA_018584345.1 Thuja plicata
TGTTTTGTAACCTTTAACAGGGTTGGCTCCTAACAGGGCTCACTTCAGAAGAGTGAAAATCAGTAACTAGTTGCATTGGTGGTTTTCCCAAATTGGGTTTCCACGTTATATCTGGTGTTACTGGTGTCACTTGTGTTTATGTTATTTGTTTTATGCATGTCAATAACTGTGAGTGTTTAATGAATAATAATAAGTTAATTCACCGAGTTACAGTAATATATATTGAAGACATCTAAGGGACTTGTGGATTTATTTTTGTGGTAACTGATTCACCCCTCCCCTCTCAGTTACTCCATCCATATTTCCAACACTTCCAAATCCTTTTATATGTATGTACTGTACTTCTTCTCCTCAATATTTAGTCCTTTGTATCTGATTAGGTCCTTTACATTAAAAATAGGAGAAATGGACATCTCCTTAGGTAGATCCACTTTGTAGGAATTGGGGCCATACTTAGCCAACACCTTAAATGGTCCAATCCTCTTCATCTGTAGTTTTCTTGGTATACCCTTCTGTATCCTAGATTTGTTCAAAAACACCATCACCAAGTCTACTAATTCAAACTGTAAGTCTCATCTCCCTTCATCCTTTTTAGTTTTAGGCTTATGATTTCCCTCCATTAGTGTCTTCTTCACTTTCTCATGGACCTCTCTCATTGACTGAGAAAAGTCATCTACATGTCCACTGATCCCTTCATAAAATTTTAGGTCTCTAAGTTTAAGAACACCTGTTAGATGTAATCCATACACAAATTCAAATTGACTCTTACCAGTAGTCCTTTTTGCATTGTCATTATAGGCAAACTTTGCTTGAGGGATGACTTGTTTCCATCCTTGCACATACTCCTTGGTTAAACATCTTTACAAATTACCAAGTAACATGTTAATTAATTTTATTGTGCCATCTGTTTGAGGATGATATACAAAACTATGAGCCAGATTAGTACCTCGCCTTTTCCAGAGGGTCTTCCAAAAGTGTCCCATAAATTTCACATCTCTGTTTGCAACTATGCCCATTGCAAATAATGTATCCTTACTATCTCCTTGAAGAAAATATGGGCTATATAATTAATATCATGAGTGGTTTTACAAGAGATGAAATGACTCATCTTACTGAATCTGTCTACTACCACAAATACACTATCCAAACCAATTGATGTTCTAGGTAACCCCACTATGAAATCCATACTTATGCACTCCCATGGCCTATTTGGGATGGGAAATGGTTGGTAAATACCTGCATTTGATGATGTCCCTTTGTATTTTTGACATACACCACATTGCTCAACATACCTCCTTACATCCTTGTGCATCTTAGGCCATCAATAGAATCTCTCCACTAGGTCTAGGTTCTTGCTTAACCCAAAGTGTCCACTCAAACTGCCATTGTGCTTCTCTTGTATGAGGTTCTCCCTCATGGAACCCCTTGGAACACATAGTTGTATCCCCTTAAACAGTAAACCATTTTTTAGAGTATGGTTAACATATTCACTATGAAAATGGTTTTCAAAATCAGTGCATACCTTTTTTATCTCTGAGAAATATACATCTCCTTCATAAAGATCCTTGAATCCTTCAACTCCTATGATCTTCAATTGTATCTCTTGGACAGTAATAAATCTCCTACTGAGTGCATCAAAAAATTTGTTGTTCACTCCCTTCTTGTGCTTGATTGTGAAGGTGTATGATTGCATAAATTTCACCCACTTTATATGCCTCAAACTAAGCTTCTCTTGTCTATTTATGTAGCTTAAGGCTTGGTTGTCTGTGTATACAAAAAAATATTTTGGCAAAAAATAGTGCCTCCACTTCATAAGAGCTTGAATGAATGCATAAAGCTCTAAATCATAGGATGAGTATCTAGACTTTTCCTCATTCAACCTCTCACTAAAGAAGGGTATTGGTCTTCCTTCTTGGCCTAGGACTGCACCCACTACTATATTTCTAGTATCACATTCCACAATGAATAATTTATCAAAACTTGGCAACACCAATATATGTTGGGTAGCCACTTCCTTATTCAAGCTTTCAAACCCTTCATTGGCTTTCTTGGTCCATATGAACTTTTTCTTGACTCCACCCTTTATGGTATCTAGGGTAGGTGCACAGATTTCACTGAATCTCCTAACAAGATTCCTATAGAACTAAGCCAAACCATGGAATATTATCACTTCAGTCCCTGTCATAGGAGTAGGACAACTCAAAATGGATTAAAATTTTCTTTCATCCATCTTCAAGTCACCTTGGGAAACTACAAATCCTAGGTAGACTAGTTCTTATTTCATGAACTCACTCTTCTCAAGATTTATGGTTAACTTCTCCTCTTGGAGCGTCTTCAACACAAGTTATGGGTGCTTCATGCTCTCTTCTTTTGTTTTGCTAAAGACGAGGATATCATCTAGGTATAATACCATAAATACCCCTATATAGTCTTTTATAACCTCATTCATCACCCTCATAAATGTAGTAGGTGCATTTTTAAGCCTAAATGGCATTACTAACCATTCATATAGTCCCTCTTTGGTTTTAAAATCTGACTTCCACTCATCCCCCTCTTTCATACTAATCTAATAATAACCACTCTTAAGGTCGATTTTATAAAATTACTTAGCACCCCCTAAGAAATCCATTAAGTCTTCTATTCTAGGAATAGGAAATCTATACCTTATTGTTATCCTATTTATTTCCCTAGAGTTAGTACACATTCTCCACTTACCTCCATTTTTAGGAGCCAATACCACTGGAACAACACATGGGATAATCCTATTTCTTATCAGACCTTGATCCAATAGCTCTTGTACATGCCTTTCAATCTCTTTATTCTTCTCTGGTTTCACCTTGTAGGTAGCATTTTTTGGAAATGATGCCCCTAGAACAAAATCAATTTGATGACTAATTTCTCTTTTTGGAGGTAGTGTAGCTAGTGTCCCTTCACAAATGATGTCTTGAAATTGATCTAGCAATTTCTTCACTTCTGTAGGTATAGGTGTCTATTTGGGTACCTCTTCCTCCTTTGGTTTCAACAAGATAGCATAGCCAACTCCTTATTTCTTCATGTCTTCTAGGAATTCTTTCCTACTCATTAGGACTTTATTAGAGTCCATCTTGTCCACTGTATCTTCTTCTATCAAGGGTTGTACTTTATAATTCACTCCATTCTTCTCGAATGAGTAGTTATTCTCCTTACCATGGTGGACTACCTCCCCGTCATATTTCCATCATCTTCCTAGCAATAGATGGCATGCATCCATTGGTATTAAATCAAAAAGTATCTTGTCTTGATACTTGCCTATGGTGAAATCAACCCACACTTGTTCCTTGACCAATATGTTTTGCCCCTTATTCAACCAAGTTACTTTTTAGGGACAAACATGGGGTATCTTAGTTAGTTTTAACTTCTACACTACTTCCTCTGAGATCACATTATCACTAGACCCCGAGTCTATTATGACCCTACACACCTTGCCAATAATCTTGCATTTGACCCGAAAAAGAGCCCTCCTTTATTTGTGTTCATCCTTTGTAGGTTCTTTGATCAAAATCCTCCTAACCATTAATATTTCTCATTTCTATGAGTCAAGGCTTACCTCAGAGTGTTTAGTAGTGTCTTCCTCTTGCACATATGCAATCTTCTTCTCACCTTGTAAATATGATGGCTTATCCAGACACCTATAGGCAGGGTGACCCAATTGGCCACAATTATAACACTTCATTGAAGCAAAATTTGAGCTTCTTCCAAAACCACCTGATTTACCTCTTCCACCACTATCAAAACTTCTTCCTCTACCATAACCACCTCTATTTATTGGCTCTTGGGTTTTTTAACAAACTTGGAGTCTCCTTGGCCTCTGGTCTCATTTCTTCTACCACTAGAACCTCCTCTATGTCCTCCTCTAGAGTCTCTACCTCTTTCTCCACCCCTAGAGTTTGAGTCTTGCTTCTTTCTAAGTTTTTCTTCCACCTTAAGGGAAATTTGGAAACAACCATGGATGGAAGTTAAGGTAAAGAGGATTAACTCTTCTTGAATGTTCCACCTAAGTCCATTGAGATACCTAGCAACCTTTATGCTCTCTATCTATTGCACTTTGGACCTAAGGCATAGATTTTGGAATTCTTCAGTGTAGGATGCCACACCTAAATACTTTTGTCTAAGTTTCTATCTCTTTTTATGCAATTGGATGTCATAATCCTCTGGTAGATAATTTTATTTTACCTTATCCATCATAGCCTTCCAATTGGCTATTGGATTCTTCCCTTATCTTTCTCATTCTTCTTGCAATAACTTCCACCAAGTTAATGCTTGTCCTCTCAATCTTGATTTGTCTATCTTTACCTTCTATACCTCTATGATTCCATCACACTCAAAGTGATTTTCCATACCCTCTATCCATTCCATCACCAATTCTGCATCCATTCACCCTGAGAATATAGGGATGCCTTCTAATTCTTTACCACTTAGTTCCTTGAGGGATTTGAGGAAGGGTTCCTCACGTAATGGAGGGTCTGGTTCTAGTTTTTCCTCCTCTGCAACTTGATTCTTTCCTTTGTCTTTATCCTCTCCTTCTGCTAACTTCTGCTTCATCTCCTCCCTAGCTTCTTCTAGGATTCTATTATTGACTTGTTGTTTTGAATGGTCTCTTTCCAATTTTGCATTGGCCACCATTGTGCTTTCTCCAATTGACTCACTTCCTTCTGTCATACACAATTCACTTTCCAAGCCTTTCAATGGCTTTGATGCCACTTTGATGGGGAGGTCTAACTCCTAAGAGATCTCTTGCTCTTCCTAAGGAATTTCTTGTGACTTTTATAGGTTACTTCTCTTTACCCGAGCCAGAGGACACACTTATGGTTCCTCCACTCCAACTAGAGATCTCCACCAAATTCAAACTATCTTCGTACCTACTCAAATCCACTATGCACCCATATGCTCAATCAGGAAGCTATGCTACCAAATGACTCTTGGAAATAGGAAAAGGTGTCCCCTCTACTTCCCCTTTAATTTTAATTATTTTTTAACCCTTCTAATGGATTCTTTCAAAGTTTCTCCATCGAGTTCACTAGTTTCTTGTTTTAGACCTTGTAGCCTTTATAGCCCAATTAGGCCTCCTAAAACCAGTAATCTTGGATTTCCTCCAAACTTCACTTAAAAAACCCCCAAACTAGTTGTGGATTATTTCTAAGGACCTCCTAGGCCTCAATATTTCCTAGGTCTTAGGTCTCTATGGTGTCTGTACATAGGACTTCCAGTTAACCCTTATTTTTAAGGGTTTCCAGGGCATGTTGTCCACTTTGGTTTCTTTTCAATCAATAGATGCTCCAATGAACTCCTATACTCCTCTCCTTTCATTCTCATATCTAGGACACATGCTGCTACACTCCACCATTCATTATTGGCACAAACCAATCCTTCAAGAAAGTCTTCTTGCCTCTTCTCTATACAAGCTCCTAGCCAGAATACCACTATACTTCCTTAGGGCCTGCTTGTAAAAATAGCTCCCCTGCATAAAAAGACTCCCAAATCCATATTTAGACTATTTACATAGTGTCATCCTTGATTCCAAGTGGCCATAGGTTTTGTTGACTATATTTTTAATTTCTTGGTCTTGTTGAAAATTTTGGTTCCCAGTGGCAGATTATCTCCTAAATTATGAAAATCTATTCAGTTCTGTGGCAATTTTCCCTCAAAAGGTTGAAATTCATGCATGATGAGAAAATGATACATGAAACCCTAGATTCTAGGTCATTTCTATCCTTTTTAGGCAAAAGGCCCTAAGTCTTTATAACCTTGTTCTTTTTTCAAGTTACTTTATTATTCACTTAAGTGACATTGGCCCATGTGTTTTATTATTATGTTTGAAATGGGGCTACTTTTCCACTTGGAAGGTTAGGTTTCATGTATTTTAAGTTGGGTGAGTAATTTTATTTTTAATTTTTCCTAAGTTTGAACGCTTTAATTCTTCCTAAGTCTAAGTACTTGTGGCCTTTTAAAACATTGTATCTTATGTTGCGCATTTTCTTTTTGATCTAACAAATGTCTTATTCCTTCAAACCAAAGATGTAGTCAATCTATCATCCAAGGGAATGCGACAAGGTGACACCTATCTCTAGCAGGTTAGAGATCTATTTTAAAGTGTTGATAAAGTACTTACAAGTCCAATTCAATCCAATGGTCAGCGCATTGCTGCAAACTCAAAGATGTGGTAAATCTACCTCACAAGGGAACATGAATAAGTGACACCTGTCTAGTGGGGCCAAATGAGGTCAAAAAAGTCAACATAAAAGGTATACAAGTCAATCTTGATCAGATGATTTTTGTATTACTGCAAGCTTAAAGATGTGCATGATCTATCTCTTAAGGGCATGCGACTGAGTGATGCGTGTCTCTGGCGCATCTAATACAATGTTAATAAAGCTAATAAAGGTGTTGCAATTTGATTTTAATCTGATGGTTTTATTTTTCCCTCAAGCTGAAGATGTAGTCAATCTATCATCCAAGTGAATGTGACAAGACACCATGTGTCTTGACTGGGAGTCATAAGTTACAATTAGTAAAGGGAAAAGTTAAATAATCTGCGGGCAGCTTAATTTCAACCGGACAGTGGTCATGTTGCCTCAAGCCAAAGATGATGTTGATATTTCTATCAAGGAAACATGATTTCTCGCTATGTGTCCTCTAATAACAGTGGTTTTTATTAACAAAAGTCAGCCGTAGGATGCAGTGGTAAGTGTTGAGATCAACGGTCAGGGTTTAAACTGATAAAGTAAATTTTTTTGATTCATTGGGTCATGAATTTTCAAATGCAGAAAAAGGAATGGGGAGGCATGCGGCATAACAAGAAGTAAATGATGAAGCTTATTTGAGATAGTGTATAAGAATTATGTAAAATCTGAAAAGGGACAAACTAACGAAGTATTTTGAAGCGAAGCTGAGTGGTGGAAGTCTTCTATCTATGTCCAAAAATTGTAGAATAGGTAAGTCTCTTATAAAATACATTTCTGAGCACCAATGGATTAAGTCACCATTAGGGTTTGGTGTGTAATTTGATTATTTGCACATGAATTCATTATTCATCTATCTAGAAACCTTAGTTTCAAAATGCCACCCAGAAGAGAGATTTTGGGAGAGACCAATTACCTAAAAAGACATGTATATTAAGACCTGTTGTGACAATTAGATGAATCAACTAATGATTCTTCGAAAGTTAAATATTTGGTTCCGAAGTCACTTTGTTTAAAGGTAGGAGAGGGTTTATGTGACAAAGGTAGATGTTCCTAAGATGTTAAAACTAGTGTAGATAGTTTGGATCTATATGGAAATTTGATGTGGGAAAATCAATGGTCCCTGGTGTTTTCATGTACATAGAATTATTAGTTCAAATTGCAAAGAAATATGACAGTACTTCTAGGGTTTTATGGGATTTTAATGATAGAGCATTGGTGAGGATTAAAGGTAAAGAGATAAGGGAAGTGTTCAATTTGAATGATCCTTCTGTTCAGATGGATGATATTGATATTGACCTTTTAAAACAAGTGTATGGAGCTCAGAGAGATTACCTTAGAAATGGCCCACTGAAGGAATATTTTAGCAAAATAGGAGGTCTGATTGTAGAAGGCCCCAACACACCTGAACCCTTCAAATTGGATTATTTCACTTCAAGAGAAAAAATAATGTATAGCACCATGTATTACATTTTTGGAGAGGATGAAGAAATAGTAATGCCCATTCATTACATGTTTATGATGGTGCAAATCCTCCACTCCCATCTGGCCGTTATTTTTTATTTTTCCACCCATCTTGCTGAATTGATTCATCAGCGTTTGGGAGGGATAAAAAATTCCAAGGTTACTAGACCCTTTGGATGGTATTATATACTTATGAACATGATCTTATTCAAGAATTATGACTATTTTGGAGAGGAGATGAAAATAATAAGATTCAAGGATGATGAAGAGATGCCAGTCCAATTATGGATTGCAGACATGTCATGGGATAGAAAGGATGCCAACTACATCACCTTTGATAGGTACTTTACCTCCAGGCTTAGATCCTTATTGTTCATAGAGAACCGTAGGATCCCTAAAGGTGTATTGAGTCTATTGAGACCAAAGGAGTTTGCTACATCCTTACAAATAGCACACAATTGGGGTAAGATTATATTATACCCTATATCAACTGTATTTAGAGTATATGGTTTTAGGGTTGCCAAATATATTGCCTTATCAGGTGCCTCTAAAAATAGGCCTTGCAAAAGTACTTATAGAAATTGGTGGTTTGCAAGAAGATGCATTAACAGGGAAAGGGAGAGGAACCATTTTCCCTACTATCACAATTGTGCATAAATTTGTTATTAAAAAAGGGGGATGGACAGAGTTACACAAATATTTAGAACCTTATCATATGAAAACATTAGTAAATAGGTGTGCTGATAATGAAGCTTTTATTAGTGATATGTTCAAGAAGAAAACAAAATGTCTAACTTTGGATAATAATTTCAACTTTCAAGAAGACATTATCAAAAAAGCATTCAATTTGGAGGAGCAGGAAATTAAGAAAGAGAAATAGCTGGTTTATAAAATGACTCTGGACTTTGTCCATCATTTTGAAGAAGGATGTGACCCCTTGAAGGAATTCAATCCTTGGGCCCAAAAGATTCACACATTAATGACAATATTTGAGGACATTATGCAGGCCCTAAGTCAAAAGAAGGAAAAGGTTATGTAAGAAGAGCCAGAAAAGGCCAAAGTAGTTTTGAGTAGAATCATCCCTGTTAGAGGTGTTCCACCAGGTAGATATATTTTACATCAGAAGAAGGGGAATATTTTGGTAATGCCAAGAACAGAGAAAACCCCTATTTAAAAAGGGAAAATACCTCTGGAATTAGATGTCCAAACCTTGCCATCCCCCAAAAGGAAAAGGAGTGAAGAAGATCAACAACAAGAAACCACTTATTCTCCTTCCCAATCTCCCCTGCACATGGATAAGAAAGAAATTGTAGAGAAATTGATACAAATGGGAAATATAGGGCATACTTTTGTCACACCTTAGGAAATGCAAGAATGGATACTAGAGGTCCCCAAACATCTAGAGATAGATTTGACAGTAGATAAGTTTGTTGGAAAGGACTTAGATCACATCACTAAGCAAGCTAGTGATGAATTTCTGTCAAATGATAAGTTTATTAAAGCAAGAGCGTTTATCCAATTTCACTAGAGAATTCATATTAATGAATTGAAGGAAACATGTCAGTAGAGGAAAAAGGATCAGCCTGACAAGGACAAAGATGAAATTGAAAAGGAGTTAAAGCAGGAAATGTTGTCTAAATTTTATAAGACTACTCCTGAAGAAGGCCACAAATTAGTCAGGAAATAAGGAGTCCTAATTATCCTAGAATGGGATATTGTTGATGAAATAGTCTTAGATGAAATCAGAAAGGAAACCAAACCAATACATTCTAGTGGAGTGTGAATAGGGGTAAACTTAAGTGAAGACCATGCCTCATTAGTAATGTGGTCAATAAAGAAAAGGGACAATAAGAAGACTGATGGACATTATCTAGCTGAACATTCTGACAACTTAGTAGTAAAGAGAGTTGCAGATACTTTATGGGTTGAGGTTGCTAGCCTCACATTAGAATCTACAAATTTCAGCATGAAAGTGGCTGAAAAGAAAGAAGAAGAGATCCGAGATCTAAGAGGAAAATTTGAGACATTTCTGAAGGCCTATAATTATGAAAGGATAAAATCCATTGAAAAGGATAAGAAAATTGCTATCCTGGAAGGTAAGAAAACAACTCAATTGTCTCCTCAAGGGTTGATAACATAGGATCCACATCAGCCTCCACATCAGCCCTCTTCATTTAGTCCAATCATAACTTATTCCCCCTCTCCTATGCCATCAAGTCCTACTACACAAAAAGAGTTGGAATTAGAGAGAGAAAGATTAATTGGTGAGAGGAGAAAACTAGAGAAATCAAGAAAGAAATGGGATGAGGATTGTGCAAATTTTAAATAAGAAAAAGCATGGATACATCAAAGGTATGATAGTAAAATACATGCTACTCTCATTCAATGTACTAAAGATTTAAGTCTTGCCGCCATTTATTTGCAAGGAAATAAAATTATTGGCATAACGGATGAGTTCAATATAGATAAGGATAAATGGGATTCAATCATGGATAGATGGAAGGGAAAGAGGGGAGAATTCAAGTTTTTCTATTTTACATCCAAAGAGGAGAACAATGTTGACATTGTACTAACCAACACATATAAATTTTTTAAATTTGTAATGGATTCAAACATAAAAAGGAGCATCATCTTGAGAAAGATAGAGACTTTAAGAAGGGAATATTCAAAAGATCTTTATAAGATGTTTCCTAATATCTTCAAGAAAAGTGGCGAGATCAAGAGGGAAGCCTTATGGATGAGAAAAATGAACGAGGTGTTAGAAACTAGGACCAATAGTGTTATTACCTTGGAAAGCACACTTCTATTTTCTGAAACTATTGAAATCATCACTAAGGACAGGTCATTTTTTGAATTCTGTAAAGAAGAAGTTGAGAAGACAAGTGTCAGTTGGAATGAGATCAATAGCAAAAAGAATAAAGTCACCAGTTTCTCTTGGCCAAGTGATGAGGTGTACACCTCTTGGAAGGACAGATACAATGCAGTTGATCAAGGAGAAGGTGGTGATGTGTAAAAGAAAACAAATGGCAATGCTTCCTAACATTTTGGATAAGAGAGGAAAAGGTAAAATATTTTACATCAATAAGATTAAGGACAAAAAAATCCATGTGTCTACTTTCAAACATGTTTAAAGAAAATGTAGTAACCAGGTGGTTAGAAGACAAAACACTTTGAATATCTTGTAACAAAAGTGGTTATCACTCCGCTTGTTATTTTGTCTCATATATGAGTCACATGTTTTGTCTTATAGCTTAGTCATCCGAAGCTTGTTGCATCCTTGATTTTTAAGGATACCAAGATGATTAATGCAAACTATATATATGAATTTGTAAGACATTGTAAAGGATGGTGAATTTAAAGCTACAAGGCAGACTTCAAACTTTGTTTTGGTTTCCAAGTTTTTGACTATCTTGAATGTATTGAAGCAGAAGAATATTAATAAAAATATAGTAGAATTTCCTATTTCAGATCTATGATGTCTTCTTGTATTCATATTTATGCTCTTGTGTGTTTTATTTTTAAGGCATCTCAAACACACTGGTTATAAGGTAATTGTGTGACTATTTATAGGTTTCCTTCAAGGAGGAAGTTCATCTTGTGATTAGTTCCAGAGGGTTGGATATTAGTATGAGAATTTGATACATGGATGTGAAAATGAGGAGGTAGTTTGTAAGGAATTCTATCTAGAGTTTCATTTGTGTTCTAATTAACTTTTTTTATGTGGATTTATACCTCATTTGACTCTTTACCCAGGATTAGACACTGGTCTAAGTTTTGATAAGTAGTTTTCATCATCAATCATCAATCAAATTAATCTTTACATTTCTGTTATTGAGTATTTTCATGTTTTTTAGTTGTATTCAAAGGATACAATTCATTTTGTTGATTCCTTGAAGAGAAAATCATCAGGTTAACCTTCCTAAGTCATATAATTTAAAAAGAAGAAGGATGAATATCCTTATTACACTGATAGTAGCTCTTGTTGAGTTCATGGTTTAGCTTATTAAGCTCTGCATAAGGTTGTTGATATTCATCTAAAAGGTGTGTTGTCAACCGTTGAAGCACAAAACAAGAATGAATCAGTTTATCCACTATTAGATTTACTAAGAATTAGTAATTTGTGAAAGGTACACCTGCCTGAGTCTGTTGATCTCAAAGTGAAGAAGGATCATATCCTTGTCAATTAGTCTTTTCCCTGTATGAATGAAGAATTGGGAAGCTGAGGGTCAAGATGGATAAGCTATATAGAGATTATAATTGAAAAAGTGCTAACAAATTGGGGACTCTATTGGGGAGACATTTAGTATTCTAGAGCTATGTTTATCAAAGAGTTATTTCTGGTGATACTAAGAATAAGTCTATTCTTTCTCATTATTGTAAGAGAAAGTTTATTCTATTTATTTTTCATTGTACATAACCTAAAGGTCCTAATCCTAAAAATGATACAAATATTATCTCACATCGATTGAGTAGTGACTCTGAATTCTCTAATTTTTTCTAGTATGTGTTTTTGAAGAAAATTTCACAAGAGAAAGTGGATCTGTGGCGATATAGAAAACAAAGGATAGTGATATTTTAATTAGAAACTTGGTCAAGGTGAGAAATTATTATCAAACCTTGCATTTAGGTATCATTCAGACTTATTGTTGTAAGAGAAAGTCTAAGTTGGGACAAGTCTCTTAGCTATTTTATATATATTTGTACTCTGCAAAGAGGTGGCAGCTCTAATCTCTGTGCACTACAGTTTTGCATAGTAAATGATTTAAAATTTCTTGTCTAATCTAAAAATGAGTCAGAAAAGAAATCCTAGGTCCTACTTCAAGGCTAATCTTGAGAAGGATATTAGAGAGGAACTCCATACACTAGGAAGGAGGCAGTGGTCCAAAAGAGATGGATTGAATAATAATTCCCCAAATACTTTTAAGGGAAGAATGGAAACCCCTATTCCAGAGAGAAGGTCATCTTCATCTAAAAGTGTAGAACCTCTAGGTCTAGTTGGTTCTTATAAAGCTGATATAAATTTTGATCCTTTCAGAGAGGGAGAAATTACATATGCAGGATTCTTCCCTACAAAGGAAACACTAGAACAACCAGGAGAGACATCTGCTGCTAAAACAACATCATATGATTTTGATAAATTAAAAGAAGAGGTCATGGCCTTGAGAAGAAAAAATCATGAACAAGACGTAGAAATAGAAGATGCAAAGAAAAAACATGAACAAGAGTTCTACAACTTGTTAATTGAGAGACAAGAACTCTTGGTAGAAACAAGAAGAAATGAACTTAAGTCTACAATTTTAAATAAAGAGGTTAAAGGTATAGACACAGATCTATTTGGTGAACTTGAAAATTTGAGGAAACAAGATGCTAGTAAGAAGGAAAACATTAGCAAAGATGAGTTTGAGGGAGAAGGACCTGTCATTAGGCAGTTGCACCCATATTAGGTTGAGCCAAATGCAAAGCTCATAAGAAATGATAAAAATGTCTCAGACAAAGGAAAACATAAGGTTGTGGGTATAAGTATCAATGGGCCAAATCACAATAAAATTACCCCTGCAAGAATTACTTAAGTTGATTTAGAAATTGAACAATCCAGAAAGGTCAAGGAAGATCTAGTCAAACAACTAGAGAAAATGGAGTTACAAGCTGCAATAGTTGACATGAAAATGAGTATTGCCTTTTTACATGCCATTACTAACACAATTGTAAGCAGTTCTATACCTATTAATATTGGGACACAACAAAAAAATCAAGGTGGTGTTGGCCCAAGCACTCAAACTTCTGGTCCAAATACAAGTGCAAAACCTGCTGGTTTTGGTATGAATACTCAAAGCTCTGGTATGAAGCAAGGTGTTCCCACACCAACTCAAAATCAAGGAGGAGGAACAGGCCTAAATGCAAACAAAATTCTGGGAAATTTTCAAAGGAGACCTATTTGTCTTCACAGATATCAACCCCTATTCTTTGATGGAATTTTGGGTCACCCAAATGTGATTCCCAATGAGGCAAGAGACAAAATCCCTAGGTTCACACGAAATAATGTTATAACTTGTGAAGAACATCTGAAAGCTTTACAGACAAGATAACTAATTTTGAAATAGAAAATGAAGATGTCATCATGAATTTTTTTGTTCAATATTTAGTTGAATATGCTAGGGATTGGTTTAGAAATTTACCAAATGATAGCATTGCATCATGTGAAGAGTTTGTAAAAGCCTTTAGGGAACAATACACAGAACATGTGAACTCTGGATATATGTTGAATGAATTTAACAACATCAAGAAGTTCCTTAATGACAACGTGGAAGACTTTAATAATAGGTTTCAAAAGGCCATGAATAAAATTTTCCAAATACAAAGGTTAGATGGGGAAGTCTGTCTGATCACTTATTTTATTAATGCTGCTGATGACAAGATGTCTTATTTTATTAGGGATAAGAACCCAACAACCCTAAGAGAAGCTTACAAATTTTCTATTGACATTGAGAGCAATAGAAGAGCATCAGGAAAGCTTGGGAAGAAGGATGATAATAAACTTTGGAAATAAAAGGGACAAGAAAGAAAATCTGTCAAGGAAGATGACATGGCTAACAAATTAGTGAGTGTAGTAAAAGATCTCACTACCAAAATGGATAAAAATGACAAGGGTTACCATGATAAAAAGTACCAAAACCAAAGGTTTGAAAAGAAACCTAATTTAAGGGATTATCCATACAAAACAAATTGGAATAATGGCAAGCCTATCCCTGAGGAACAAGAAAACTAAAAAGATAAAGAAACCCATGATCCTTTGAAAAGGAATAACACTAATTATGTAGACAACACAACTTGGTGTACTCCTTGCAACATGCCACATTCTTCCTACCAATATGTTGTAGCTCAAGCCCTAGAAAATCAAATAGGGGAGAGAAGTGAATGGATGGATTCAAGACAAGAAGGTCTTGATGTTAGTATGTTTACTATGAGAAGACCTTATCCACGGTCTTCAAATAAAGATGAGCCTCACATCAATACTCCTTCTATAAGAGGGCAATAATTAGAGTGTCAACAATCCTTAGTTTCTAATTTAAATGATGAGGTTGATACCTTTCCACAAATGACTATGAATACAGTAGGGGATGATAAGGCACAATCCCATTTCAAATTACCAATTGATGAGGAGAAGATACTTGACTATTGCATAAATTAAAGAGTGGATTGTAATCAAGGCAAGCCTACTCCTACATACATCAAAAAAGATTCCCTTAAAGTTACTACAAGTTTTCTTGCTAAAGAAAGTCAAGAAAACAAATTAGCAGAATTTTCCCTAGTGTCTAAGGAAAAAGAGGAAACTAGAATTGAAGAAAAAGTGGTTAATAATAATGCCAAGAGAGGGAAAAAGATAGGTGATATCTCTTCTGAGTTTCCCATATTTAACATGAAACATGCTCTTACTCAAATGAAGGTTTCAGTCCCACTAATGAAAATGCTAAAAATAAAAGAGCATAAGGAAGCATCACTTGCACTATTGAGAGGAATAGATGGTATTCCTATGTTAAACCAAGAAGAAGAGTCCTTGAAATCAAAGAAAGATAAAAGGGAAGTTCCATCAGCCAATGAAAAAGAAAAACATATAAAAGGATCAGAGAAGGGTAAATAAATATCTGATATTTGCATTGACAATGTTATTACTCAAGAACCATTGTAAGTTGATCCCTTTTACGTGTCATTTATGATAAATCAATTACTAGTCAAGAACTACATGATAGACTCTGGTGTTGCATCCAATGTAATGTCATATAAGGTCATGAAAGAATTAGGCCTTCAAGTCAGTACTCTTGCCGGAAGCTATTACACAATGGACAATAGACATTTTCCTGTGATAGGAACTCTAAAAAATATTGAAGTCAAAATAGCTACATTTCTTGAAGCTACATACAGATTGGATATAATTGTTGTAGATACAAAACCCCATTATGGTATGCTTCTTTCAAGACAATGGGAAGCAACAGTGGGTGGAAGACTATAGTTGGATCTATCTTATGCAAAAATTCTTGTAAATTGTACTGAGGTCAATTTGTACAAAGAGCCTCGTTCATATGTTATGGTGGAGATGGTTATGCTTGACCAATTAAAATTTTGTGTAGATATTGATATGGAAAAATTTACTGTTAAAGAAATCAAGCCACAAATGAGAAACACTAACCCAATTATTGATGAGCTGTTGTTGCAACAAGATGGATTGTGGAAAATGTATTTTGATGGAGGGTCCTCAAAAAAAGGATCATGAGCTGGTGTATTGTTCATATGCCTATCAAGTATTACATTTAAATACTCTTTTTTGTTAGCCTTTCATTGCACCAACAATACAGTCGAGTATGAAGCATTGATATTGGGAATAGATATTGCCATTAAGCATGAGATTAAGTGTTTGAATATTCATGGAGATTCCCAATTGATCATAGCTCAGATCAGGTCATAGTATGCTTCTAAAGATGATAGGTTAAAATTGTATAAGTATGCAGTCTGGGGCAGCCTAGAATTATTTGATGCTTTTAACATTCTTTGGGTAGAAAGATCAAATAATATAATGGCAGAATTTCTTGATAATGTTTTTCTAAAGAATAACGATGTTACTCTTGCTGGCATATCTGTGATAGAAGTGAAAAATAGACCTATAATGCCCGATAATGTTCATAACTAGCAAGTCTTTGAGGATGATGATGACATCCTTAGGTTTATTCAATGTATAGATCTGTATGATGGCCATAAAATTGACTGTGATTCTTTAGTAGCAGTTGTGGATGGCAAGGAAAGTATTTTTTTATCAAGAAATTGTTCAGCTAGAATCTAATCATATTCCTCAAGAATTAGTTGAATTTGAGGGCATGTTTAGTATAAATGATAATTATATGTCTCAAAAATCCAATGCTAAAATGGAAGGTTTGGAAGAGATAAATCTTGGATTAGAGACATCTCCCCTGTTGGTTTATATTAATAAAAGTTTGAACAAAAATGTGAAACTAAATCTTATAAGGTTACTGAAAAAGTACAAGCATGTCTTTGTCTAGTCTTATGAAGACCTAAAATCTTGTAGATAAGATCTCTTCCAACATGATATCCCTTTGAAAGAGAATGTTAAACCATTCAAACAAAAGAGAGGCCCATCAATCCACTGTTGGTCACTAAAATGCAAGAAAAATTGATGAAGCTAAGAGATGCATGCATTATTGAACCAATAAGACACTCATGATGGGTTTCAAACCTGGTCCCAGTAAGGAAAAGGAATGGGGACATCAGATTATGTGTAGATTTCAGAAATTTAAATGTCACTTCACTAAAAGATAATTATGGGTTACCCAATATGGAAGCTATGCTGCAAAAGGTGATTGGATGTGATCTACTCTCAATAATGGATGGGTTCTCAGGCTAAAACCAAGTGTTGGTAAAAGAGTCTAAAAAATTTAAGACCACTTTCACTACCCCTTGGGGAATGCATGTCTATGCACGCATGCCTTTTGTTTGAAGAATGTATGGGAAAATTTACAAAGAGCAATGGATGTTGCTTTTAAATATCTCATAAATGTTCTCATGGTAGTTTATCAAGATGATTTGACTACTTTTTCAAAAAGATATGAGGACCTTTGCAACCATCTGGAAAAGGTGTTTATTAAACCTATGGAATATGGAGTTTCTTTAAACCCAAAGAAATGTCAGTTTGATGTCACAAATGGAAAGCTTTTAAGGCATATAGTATCAAAGGAAGGGGTAAGAATAGACCCAGAAAGGGTAGAATCTATCCAGAAAGTGCATGCTCCTAAGAGTTTAAAAGGAGTGCAGTCTTTTCTAGGATAGATTAATTTTCTCAGAAGGTTCATTCCAAATTTTGCTGAGTTGGTTCAGTATATAATCAAATTGTTAAAGAAGAATGCGAAATTTGAATGGGAACAAGAAAAATAGTTGGCATTTGAAAAAATTAAACAAGTCATCCAAGAAGCTCCTTTCCTAATATCCCTTGATTATACTAAACCTTTCTCTCTATTTACATTTGCATCTTTTCATACTATTGTTGCAAGTTTATTGTAGAAAGATGAGGAAGGTTTGAACACCCTATTGCCTTTTTCAGCAAGTCATTGCAAGCAGCTAAGTTGAATTATCAATTGATGGAGAAACAATGTTATGCCATGGTAAATAAGTTAAGTCATTCAAGCCTTATTTGGTTTGTGCAAGAGTAAATTCTTATGTGCCTAATGCAGATGTGAAGGACATTCTGGTCTAGAGTGAAGTAATAGGCAAAATATGCAAGTGGATCAACAAAATCTAGGAATTTGATTTGGAGATCCATATTACCAAGCTTGTAAGAGGAAAAGGACTAGAAAAATTAATGACAGAGGAAAATCTAGATCTAGTTCTAGTGAATAATGTTTGTATTTGTGGGAAAGTTGTTACAAGCATTGAAATGCAGCTTTGGTACACTAACATTGTATACTTTCTAAGGAATGCTAGCTGCCCAGAGAATCTAAATGATAAACAAAGGAGAATTCTAAGATTACAAGCTTAGAAATATGTATTATTGCATTGACTTATTTTGAAAGAACATGGATGGAATACTACTACTATGCCTTGACAAAGGACAATCTGAAAAAATCTTGGAACAAATGCATTCTAGAAGATGTGTAGGACATTACTTAGCTAGAGAAACAACTCATAAGATTTTGAGGGTTGGGTATTATTGGCCTTATCTATTTAAAGATGCTTAAGCCTTTGTCAAGAAGTTTGAATCATGTCAAAAAATTTCTAGCAAAATGAAGTTTTTAGGTGCCTTGTTGCTAAATCCTATAGTTGTAGAAGCCCCTTTTCCTATGTGGGGAATAGATTTCATTGGAGAATTTGCAGAGAATTTGATTGGAGGGAAAAGTTGGATTTTAGTTGCTACTGATTATTTTACCAAATGAGTTGAGGCAATTCCAAGTAAAAAAGATACAAGTTCAGCAGTTAATTTTCTTGTGGATAATGTAATCAGTAGGTTTGGTGTCCCTGTCAAACTAGTAATGGACAATGCAATGTGTTTTAGATAAGAAGAGTTTTTAGATTTTTGTTCTGACATGGGAATTGTAATATCATATTCATCCCCATACCATCCACAGGCCAATGGTCAAGTAGAATCTAGTAATAAGAATATCCTACAAATTTTGAAGAAAACCTTGGAAAATAACAAAAGAGCCTGGCATGCAAAGTTAAAACTTTCCTTGTGGGCATACCTGATTACTATGAAAAAGGCAACAAGGAAGTCTCCTTTTGAATTAGTGTATGGTATACAGTCCATAATGTATGTAAATAACTTGCTCCCTATTTATAATTTTATTCAAGAAGAGGGATTGGAAATCTCTAAACCAATACAAGAAATAATGGTACAATTGGTAGAATTGGATGAAATAAGGAGAGAGATTCAAAATTAAAACATGAGATTACAACAAATTATGAAATATCTTTTTGACAAAAGGGCTAATGAAAGAAAATTCTATCCTGGTGACTTGGTACTCCAATAGAATGCTAGGGCTAAGGATAAAGGGAAACCTAAGAAATTTGAACCTTTGTGGTTGGGCCCTTTTATTATCAATCAGACTTTTGGAAAGGATTCATATCTCCTTAAGAATATGAATGATGAAGAACAAGAATTTCCATTGCATGAATAGTTTCTAAAAAATTTCTTTAATTTCTTCACTTGTTTGTCCATGCACAGTAGTATTGTATGTTATGTGCAGGTGTGTTTCTTTCCCAGTTGTGTATTTTCTTTTATTTTAGCTTAGGGAGGTTTTGGTCTTATTTCCAGAGATTTGTTATTCTTTCTATAAAATTACATTCAATCATCCTCAGAGAGAGCCACTATTGGATATATTTTTAATTTCATGGTCTTGTTGAAAATTTTGGTTCCCAGTGGCAGATTGTCTCCTAAATTGTCAAAATCTATTCAAATCTGTGCAAATTTTCCTTCAAAAGGTTGTAATTCATGCATGATGAGAAAATGATACATGAAACCCTATATCCTAGGTCATTTCTATCCTTTTCAAGCAAAAGGTGCTAAGTCTTTATAACCTTGTTCTTTTTTCGAGTTACTTTATTGTTCACTTAAGTGACATTGGCCCATGTGTTTTATTATTATTTTTAAAATGGGGATACTTTTCCACTTGGAAGGTTAGATTTTATGTCTTTTAAGTTGGGTGGGTGCTTTTTTAAAAAAAAATTCCTAAGTCTAAACGCTTTAATTTTTCCTAACTCTAAGTACTTGCGGCCTTTTAAAACATTGTATCTTATGTCACACATTTTATTTTTGATCTAACGACTGTCGTATTCCCTCAAACCAAATATGCAGTCAATCTATCATCCAAGGGAATGCGAAAAGGTGACACCTATCTCTAGCGAGTCTAGTATCTATTTTAAAGTGGTGATAAAGTACTTACAAGTCCAATTCAGTCCAACGGTCATTGCATTGCTGCAAGCCCAAAGATGTGGTTGATCTACCTCAAAAGGGAACATGACTAAGTGACACATGTCTACTGGGGCCAAATAAGGTTAGAAAAGTCAACATAAAAGGTATACAAGTCAGTCTTGATTGGATGGTTGTCGTATTGCTGCAAGCTTAAATATGTGCATGATCTATCTCTTAAGGAAATGTGACTGAGTGATGTGTGTCTTTGGCGGGCCCAGTGCAGTGTTAATAAATATAATAAAGGTGTTGCAAGTTTATTTTATTTTTATAGTTGTCGTATTCCCTCAAGCTAAAGATGCAGTCAATCTATCATCCAAGGGAATGCGACAAGCCGCCACATGTCTTGACTGATAGGGAGCCTCCTTGGTAACCTTCAGAGTTTACATGAACTCTTCTTAGGTCTCTCTAGGTACCTCTAGGGCTTCCTCAATCCACCCTCTAACAAATTGGAAAGACTCAATTCTTTCCCTCCAACCAAGAGACTACCTATCTTGTTAAGATTCACCACCTAGTTCTCTGCAAGAACTCTTCACATCTTCATCTTCTAAGACCTATCCATGAGTTTGAGTTGCAGGAGATCAAGGGCCTCATTTCACTACTATCTTGGCTCCAAATTGGGATCTCAACTTATCAAGATTGGTCATGTACCAATCGAGTTCCAATTTCCTAGGATTTAGGCCTCGTAGCCTTTTTCCCAATTAGGTCTCCTCAAATCTAGGAACTCTCAAAAATAGAAAAAATTCCTCAAAGAACCCCCTGAAAGGTTTTGATATTTCTTAAGTATGGAAAAAACCCACCAAGATTTTCTTGGTCTTGAGGTTCAACATTGTCCGTACACCCTGTTTATGAACTAGGGATTCTTCCTTGTTTTTAGGCTTATTTTGTGGTTTTGGCTTCAAAACTTTGAAAGATGGTTTCTTGGACAGCTCTCTTTGATCAAGAGTACCTGAATAACACCATACAATACATCCATGGCCTTCTTGGGTCATGAAACAACCCCCTGCACTTTTTAAGCTAACTGTTACTTGCTTTTCCTAACCGGGCTCTTCATCTAGCTTGCCTAGGGAAAGTTCTTAAAAATGCTTGCATGCATTTCCAGATCTCCTCCTTCTAGATTCTCAAAGATCCATGGACCTAGTCTCCATTACCAAGTTTCTATATAGAACCAATGGTGGGAAGTGGGGTTAGGTCCACATCTTTGCTCCTCACTCAAAACTGGACAGCAAACAGTCCAAAATAAAAAGAATTTGCAAACTACAAAAGAAAGACAACTACAAAACAAACTACCTACTGAAAGAGCTTTAAAACATGCCCAAAAATGGCCTCCAATGATCACAGTCTATAAACTAATCCATTCGCCACAAAAAAGCACAAAAACTCTTCAAATTTGTTGTTCTATCATAAAAAGCTCTTGGCTCCAAAGTTCAAAATCCGTACAAATGGCTTCCACCACCCAAATTAGGGTTTTCCTACCTTATATATGCTTAGCACACATGTTACACTCCTTGGATGGGTGCAAAGACAATTTTGACTTTGAAACCCTATAGACAACAAAATGTTGTCAGCAACTTTTTAAAGTTGCTAATGTTGCATAGCAACATTCTTACATTTTTTGCAACTTACACTTTTTAAGTGTTTCTCCACCAATCTAACTTATCTAACCTTAGCTAGACCACCTAGGGTATCCAAGGACCCTAAGCACATGCATGACATCACCCTGCCATTTGATGACATCATCCAGTATAGTTCACTTAAATGAGCCAAAAAGAGCTATTTGACCAAACAGAAGCATAAAAAAGAAAACTAACTAAAACACTCTTGGTCCACATGACCTTATGTACTTACATTTCCCTACAAGAGGGTCTTTCACACACTTACACACCCAAAATAACATGAGACCACCAAACATGCTGGCTTTTCAAGGGTGCTCCTGCACCATACTACCAACGCTAAGAACTTAAGTCACCTCCAGGGACAGGAGTTTGGGATTAATGCCCTACTTCTTAAATTCATTCTCAGCTACCCAAATATCCTTAGCCTCTGACATGCCTACCTACTGAATGAGAAGCTCCATATATGTTCCCTGTCTAGTCTTCTTCTTCACCCAAGAGGCTAAAATCTTCACTGTTATTAGTGTTGGTGTAGGGGTAAGCTGAACATCTGTTGCTATTTCCCTACCATCTATTTGTAACTTAGTGTCTACTAGTGTAGGTCCTTTATACTAGACTAAATCCTACACATTAAAAATATGAGATATTGCCAAATTTGTTGGCAAGTCAAGTTTATAGGCATTTTGCCCATACTTTGCAAGAATCTTGCAAGGACCAATCCTCCTCATTTGAAGTTTGGTGGGGACTCCCTTCTACAACCTATACTTGTTAAGATGTACCATCATAAGATCACCCACAACAAACTGAAGATCTCTTCTTCCTTCATCAACTTTTAATTTTAATTTTTGTGTAGCCTCTTGGAGCTGCTTCTTCACTTGCTCATGAACTTCCTTCATGGATTGAGAAAAATTATCTACATATGCACTCTTTCCTTTTGCATTTTCCAATTTTCTCAACTCCAACACACCTCTAGGGTGTAACCCATAAAATATTTCAAAGGGGCTTTTGCCTGTTGTCCTATTTGCACTATCATTGTAGGCATATTCAGCTTGTGGTAACATCTGATCCCACATCACTCCATACTCCTTTGTCAAGAACCTAAGGAGATTTCCTAGCACTCTATTGATCACTTCAGTCTGACCATCTATTTGGGGATGGTAGGCTGGCCCAAATGATAAATTGGTTCCCAATCTTGTCCACAAGGTCTTCCAAAAATGACCCATGAATTTTACATCTCTGTCAGATATTATGCTGATGGGTAAACCATGAATCCTTACCACCTCTTTGAAGAACAAATGAGAAATATTACTGGCATCATGGGTGGTTTTGCAAGCAATGAAATGACTCATCTTGCTAAACCTATCTACCACCACAAATATACTATCCAAACCAGTCTTAGTTCTAGGCAGCCCAATAATAAAATCCATACTGATACATTCCCAAGGCCTATTAGGAATGGGCAAAAGCTGATACAAACCTGCATTAGATGATATACCCTTGGCTTTTTGGCAAACCAAACATTGCTCCACATACTTCCTGATGTCCTTCTATATCCTAGGCCAATAATAGAACCTTTGCACTAGTTCTAGTGTCTTATTTAGGCCAAAATGCCCACTCAAGTTGCCATTGTGCTAAACTTGAATAACATTCTCCCTCATAGATCCCTTTGGAACACATAGCTTCCCTTCTCTAAACAAGAGATCATTCTAAATTGTATAGTCTGCAAATTGACTATGGAAATGGTTCTTGAAGTCTTTACGTATCTTGTATGCCTCTGAGAAGTCCTCATCACCTTCATAAAGCTCCTTGAAGCTTTCTATGCCTATACTTTGTAGCTGCACTTCTTGGACTGTCAAGAGTCTCCTACTCAAAGAATCAGCCACTTTATTCAACTGCCCTTTCTTATGTTTGATAGTAAAGTTATAGGCCTACAAATATTCCATCCATTTAAGGTGTTTGTTGCTCAACTTCTCCTGAGAATTGATAAAACTCAAAGCTTTATTGTCAATATAAACTACAAATTCCTTTTGCAACAAATAGTGCCTCCATTTCCTTAAGGCTTGCACCAATGCATATAACTCTAGATCATAAGAAGAGTACCTCTTCTTGGCCTCATTCAACTTCTCACTATAAAATGCCATTGGCCTATTCTCTTGATTCAATACTGCCCCAACAGCTAAACCACTTGCATCACATTCAAGGGTAAACAACTTATCAAAATTAGGCAAAACCAAAAGAGGTTGTGTTTCCACTCTCTTCTTCAATACTTCAAAACCCCTACCAGCCTCTAGAGTCCATTTTAATTTATTTTTCACTCCACCTTTTATTGTATCTAAGACTGGTGCACATATTTCACTAAAGCCTCTAATGAACTTTCTATAAAATTGTGCAAGTCCATGGAAAATTCTTACCTCAAAATTGCATGTAGGGGTAGGCCAATTCAAAATTGCCTCAACCTTGCTGGGATCCATCTTCAAGGTTCCTTGTGATACCACAAAACCAAGATAGATCAACTCCTATTTCATAAATTCACACTTTTCCAAGTTAATGGACAACTTCTCCTCATGAATTTTCTTCATCATAGTCTGCAAATGTTGGAGGTGTTCTTCCTTGGTCTTACTGAAAATTAGGATGTCATCTAAGTACACAACTAAAATTTTTCCTATGTAGTCCTTCAACACCTCATTCATCAACCTCATAAATGTACTTGGAGCATTTCTAAGCCTAAAGGGCATGACCAACCATTCCTAGAGCCCTTCTGTTGTCTTGAATGTTGTTTTCCATTCATCCCCCTCCTTAGTTCTGATTTGGTGGTACCCACTCTTCAAATCCAATTTGGTGTAGTACCTTGCTCCTCCCAAATAGTCCATAAGATCTTCAATCCTGGGAATGGGAAATCAGTATCTCACAGTGATCCTATTTATTTATCTTGAGTCTATACAAATCCTCCACTTGCCTCCCTTCTTTGATGCTAGAACCACTGGTACTGCACATGGACTAATGCTTTTCCTAATTAGGCCTTGGTCCAAAAGTTCTTGGACTTGTTTTGCTATCTCCTTGTTTTGATCATTAGTCACCTTGTATGCAGCCTTTTTTGGTAGAGGTGCTCCAGGTATGAAGTCAATCTAATGACTTATGTCTCTTGGAGGTGGCAACATTGTTGGTGTCCCATCACTAACTATGTCTTTAAAATCTTTCAATAAATCTTGCACTTCCTTTGGAAATGGTGGTTGTTCCACCTTCTTCTCTTCACTAGGCTTAAGCATGATAGCATAGTGTAATCCTTCTCCACTCTTTACTGTCTACAAATACTCTTTACCTCCCTACAATAACACATTAGTCTCTGCTGATGTAGACCCCTCATCATCTACAAGTGACTGTATTTTATAAGTGACCCCATCTTTCTTGAAAGAATAAGAATTCTTCTCTCCATCATGCACTATTTTTTTGTCAAACTGCCATGGCCTACCTAAAAGTAGGTGGCATGCATCCATTGGGAGTACATCACATAATATTCTGTCCACATACTTCCCTATTGAAAAATTCACCCATGCTTTCTCATTAACAAGAACATGCTGACCTTTATTCAACCATGTTACTTGGTATGGATTTGTATGGAGTATTTTTGTTAATCCCAACTTGCTAACTACCTCCTCTAATATAATGTTATCAGTAGACCCTAAGTCTATGATCATCTTGCAAACTTTCCCAGCGATCTTGCACTTTACTCTAAATAGTGCCCTCCTTTGCTTGGCTTCTTCTTTGACAAACTTAATGAGTATTCTCCTAATCATAAGATTCTCCCCACTTTTTGAATCAAGGTTGATTTTAGGGGCTTTACCACTATTATTATCCTCTTGAGAAATATAATTTACTCTTTTCTCACCATGTGAGCTACAATATTTCTCCGAGCATCTATAGGCTAGATGGCCTAGTTGATTGCAATGAAAACACTTCATGTTTGCAAAGTGTGAGGCTCTACCTGAACCTCCAAATCTACCCCTTCCTCTACCTTGGAATCCTCTTCCTCTACTCATGCTTCCTCTACCAGTGGTCTCATTGACTATCTCAGTCAATTTAGCTTCACCTTGGGACCTATAGTCACTACCTCTGCCTGCAAAACTACCTGCAAAGCTGCCTCTTCCTCTAGAGGTCTAATCATGTTTTCTCTTTCTATTTTCTTCTATCTTTAGAGCCATTTGGTAGCATTGTCTCACACTTGTTAAGGTACCAAGACTCATCTCCTCTTGTATAGACCACTTGAGCCCATTTTGATATCTAGCCAATCTAATGCTTTCATCCTCCACTATCTTGGACCTTAAACATAACTTCTGAAACTCCTTTGTATATGCTTGGAC
>MU227488.1:803918-814094 GCA_018584345.1 Thuja plicata
GACCTTGTAACCATTGTAGCTTGATCAAATTGCGGGATGCCCAGGCCGATTTGGAAAGTGGCTGGGTCCAGGGACACCAGTGGAGTGGGGAATCCCGATGGTTCTGCTGGTGCTAACATGACGGCCCGGACGACAGAGTTATAGTGGGCCGCTAGAGTAAGCACAAGCTCCGGAGACTGCACGGAGTATGGGAAGCAAGCCACCCTGAGAATACCAAAACCTCCAATGTTAGTAGCAAGTGCATCTCCAGCCTGTCATTGTATATGCATTATTTTTACTAGAGCGTACATTTCTACCCAAGTCCCGACGCTGGTGTCAGTCATCATCTTTATCTTGGACTCAATCTTCGAGCCCACAATCTCCTCACCCTGCATATACTTCATGGTGAGGGGGAGCTTTTCCAGGGCCTTATCTATCTTAGACTTTGCCGCTGCCCTGGTCTCGGTTGTGGATGGCAACTCTGGACTTCCGGGAGGAGATGATGCGGATGCTTCAGACATGGTTGCAAAGTGAAGTCCGGACCTGCGAGACAAAGCGACCGTCAGAACATATTTATCAAAATAAAACCAGTACCTCCGGGGTCCAGAGATCTTACCACTGCGTCAATTGCTTTTCCTGAAAAGTTAGCTTTTTGCACAAGTATCCAAAAAGAAAAACATAAACTTAGCACTTTCAATATATCTCCGGGTCCAGGAAAATTTGTCACTCTTAACAAAGATAATGGGATGGATGACGGAAAGGGACCCGCAACCTGGAGAAGTAACCATTAGTGAAGAAGAATGTGGAAGCACGTCCACGTGGGTGCCACGTGCGCTAGCATTAAATGGATGGGATGGCACTGGCGGCGGAGCCAACTGTTCGAACGCACGAAAAAGGAAAGCCACGTGGCCGAAAGTAATTACGCGCATGGGAAATAAATAAGGCTCTGACAGCCTTGATGGAGGAGAGAGAAAACCACCTGTTTGAAACCAGCCACGAGCCGAGCCTCAAACAAGTGGTTTTCTACCTCGAATCCAACCTGAAGTGAAAAACCAACAGCAAGGGTGACCTGACCAGCTCGTTGAGCCACCTGAAAGGATATACAGAGGGCCGAAGGATAAATACACGGGACGGGGGATATATACAAGGGTTACCTACAGAAATATATACATATATACATGAATATACATCAATGTACACGCGGGTGATTCCTGCGACAAAACCAGACGAAGATGAAACCAAAATATACAGCTATCTACATCATATACATGATATCTACAAACTACTTACAGACCATTTACAGGTATTTACAGACTATCCACAATTATTAACAACTATTTACATCTGCACAGAAGGTGGACAACCTTCTGACAGAGCCAACCCACCAACGGGCGGCAAACCAGAGGCAAGAAAAGAACAGACGGCAGAAATGAAATGAAACGAAATAAAAACAAATGAAAACGAAACCAGGCGAAAACAACAAAAACCAGAAAACGAACACAAGACATAGAGAAGGGAAGCGAAGGCACCAACCTGAAAACGCAGAAGGTGGAGGAAGGGATTACCGAGTGAACTCTGCAACACTTGAATTGTTATTTCACCAAGATCACCACCACGGAGCACTCGTGTATGTCAGAGAACACAGAAGGGGGTTTAAGCTTTGATTACTGCAAATTCTCTGCAAATTCTTTTAATCATTCTGAAAATGCTATATTTCGCTCTAAGTGCTCAAAGGTTTTAATCGTGGTAAATGTGAAAATGACAGGTAAGCTCTATTTATACCCACGGTAAAAACAATCCTCCTCCTTCCAGAGTTTTAGTTTAGACAAAACACCCGGACTCCGGACCCAAGGATTCCTTACGATGATATTCCTGAGACTTAGGAACATCATTGCAAACAATCCCGGAGTCTGGAATCAGACTTCCCACCAAAAGACAACCTCCAGGATCCGGGATCCGGGAGGGGAAAAACAAACCAAGAAAATGACACACTCCAGGGAAGAAAACCCCGGAGAAGGAAAAGCAAAGAAAAGAAAGACAAGGCAGAGCCGCAACAAAAAGCAAAAAAAAGAAAAAAAAGGGGGACCCAACATTTTGCACACAAAATGTAGGGACGGGGATGTAGAGCATAACAAATGGTGACTATCTGGGACAAATGCCTTAGCGCATTTGAGAACCATAGAACCTCTGGTTAGCACAACTAGAATAAATCGTCCTCTCGAAGCATTTGACGAGTAGAGGGCAGCATATCCAAGAGAACCCGACCATACAGGAGTCAGTCCGTATTCTTTTGTCAGTGGTGTCATGTGTGCTTTGGAAGGAAATCAAGCCGATGACTTCTAGGAGGAAATAGAGAAACAGTGCTAATTACATCGAACCAGTCATTAATTTAATTGCTTTTCCCCCGGAGACCAGAATTTTGTCCCGCTTATCCCCATTACTTCATTTATTTATTTCTAGGTAGGGAAGGCGGTACTTCTTTCACCATTGAGCCCAAGCTTAGCTAAAATTCAAATGGCGGTACTTCTTTCACCTATCTACCTATATTTTGGGTATTTGGAGAGGATGAAACTCCAGACCCGGAAGGAATTCCTTTGGATTTTTAGACATGGATCAACCAATCAGTACAGTTGATCTACCCTCGACGTGTCCGATTACTTGTTCCTTATATTATTATTGTTCACTGATTGCAGACTCCCGGAAGAAACACCCAATGGAGATTGCTCGAAAATGTGTCATAACTTATAAATAATCTCGGAGACTGGGTTGATTCCACTGTGATAAAGACAGATTCTAAAGTTCACCATGCCGGAGGCATTGCACCAGAAGCCAAAGTTATGCGAAGTGTTCCCGTTCTTACAAGATGGAGCAAAACACCGGGACCAAAAGAAAACCAAAAGCGAAAACAAAGACAACAAAAGAAAAAAAGAAGACTGCCCCGGAAGGCAGCCAACAAGACTATTTACAAGGGGAAAATGTACATATAATACAATTTTGGACAAACTTACCCTTACTCGAAGTAATATTTGAGAAACTACCCATTAACAGGCAATGCGACAGGTTCTCCAGTTAAGGTATTAAGGTGATAAGTATTTGCCCCGCAGATTTCTGAGATCAAGTATGGTCTGAGCCAGAGCCGTTGGAACTTGGTGTGTTTCCCTTTCTTCTCCTGGGCCTTATCCCACAGCAGGACCAGATCCGAGATCTGAAAAGCCTTGTATTGGGCTCTTCTGTCAAACCATCATTTTACTACTGCTTGATGACGCATGAAATGTTTGAGGGCTATGTCTCGTTGTTCCTCCATCCACACTAGCTTTAGGAGCCGAACCTCCACAATGTTGTCCCTGTTGTTGAATTCCTGCATAAATTGTAAAACCGGGATCTGTAAGTTGACTGGGAATACAGGGCTCTGACCATAAACCAAGTGGAATGGGGATGTTCCCAGGGCGGATTTAATATGAATACAATCCGCCCAGAGGGAAAACTTCAATTTTTGGTGCCAATCCCGAGGATTTTGTTCCAACAGATGTTTGATCACCTCAAGTAGATTCTTGTTCGTAGATTCAGCGACGCCATTTCCCTGAGGGTAATAGTTGCTGGAGAACTTCAGCGTGATCTTTCAGTTGTAGGTCCATTCAAGTAATTGTGCAGAAGAAAACGCCAGACCATTGTCATAGACTAAAGAAAAGGGCATTCCAAACCTTGTGACGATGTTTTCTTCCAAGAACTTGATAACTACGTCCGCCGTGTTGTTTTTAAAAGGTATAGCCTCAGACCACCGGGTGCAATAATCAGTCGCAGTCAGAATGTATCAGTGGTTGGCAGACGATTTGGGGTTGATCTCCCTGATGAAGTCAAATGCCCACTGGGCAAAGGGTCTAGCCTCGTAGACTGGTTGCAGAGGCATGGCTGGGTTACGCTCATGATGCGCTGTGGTTTGGCAAGTGTGGCATTTTCGGACATGAGCGTAAACATCTCTGAAGATGCAGGGCCAATAGTATCCAGCCCGAAGGATCTGATGGGCAGTGGCGTCGGCTGAGCCATGCCCGGTTCCAAACTGTCCATGGAATTCATCAATTATCTTCACAGCTTGGTCTCTATCGATGCACCGGAGGTACACTCCCTCATAGTTCCGATAGTAAAGCACGAAGTTTTTGATCATGAAATGGGTGCTTTTCATCTGTAGGGCATGGCGTTTATGGGGAGGTAATCCCTCCAGGCATTTGTTATTCAACAACAAATACACCAGATCGGTATACCACGGATCCTGGGTAATGGACTCCACTGTGTAAGTATGACATTCTATGTGGGGAGTCTCTTCTGCTATTGTTTGGCTTAGTCCCTGGCCTTGGACTATTTTCATGGGCTGCATCTCTAAATCATATTCCTGGAGGATGGCCATCCATTTCCCCCATCTTTCGCCCAATTCACTCTGCATCAGCAGAGATTTGACAGCCTGGTCTGGGATGATAGCATGCACTTTGCTCCGGAGAATATAATGCCAGAATTTCTTCACGGCACGGACGAGAGAAAAGGCCTATTTTTCCAGTGGCGAATACCAGACTTCGGCGTTCTTAAAGGGGGAAATCATGAAAGAAATTGGTCGTTCCTCCCCTTCCACTTTTTGGGTTAGTACTGCCGCGGCAGAATGCGGTGAAGCAAAAGAGTATATATAAAATGGAAGAGAGTAGTCCGGACTAGCCAGGACAGGTGCCTCCATTATGGTCTATTTTATCTGGGCGAACACCCGCTTTGCTTCAGGACTCCACTCAATTTTGGTATCCTTTTTCATCATTTCGTTGAGTGACTTGACGATCTCTGCAAATCCTGTGATGAATCGACGTACGAAGTTGATTTTTCTAAAGAAGGATCACATTTCTTTCTTGCTACCAGGCATCTGTAAGTTTAGCAACGCTTCGACTCTATCAGGGTCTATGGATATACCCTTCTCAGAGATGATATGCCCTAGCAATTTCCCTTCGGTGACCCCGAATATGCACTTCTTGGGGTTGAGGGATATTCCATACCGGTGACATCTCTCACAGATCTGAGCGAGGTGGGCGGTGTGATCACGTCTGTCCCGGGAGAAGATGATCAAATCATCCATGTAGATGATTATGCATCTATTTACAAGGCCCTCAAATGCAATGTCCATGGCCTTCTGAAATGTAGCCCCTGCATTGATTAAGCCGAAGGGCATTCTCCTATACGCAAATGTTCCCCACTTGGTGGTAAACACTGTTTTCTCTCTGTCCTCATATTTAACCATAACCTGGTTGTATCCCGAATATCCATCCAAGAAAGACATCATCTGGGATCCATTTACTATCTATAACACCTCATCCAACGAGGGGAGAGGGTGATTATCTTTTTTAGATGCCTTGTTCAGATTTCAGAAATCCACGCAAAGGCGGATCTCACCATTTTTCTTTCTGACTAGGACCAGATTGGAAACCCATGTAGTATGCCAGATTGGAAAGATAATCTGAGCTGACAGTAGTTTTTCTACCTCTTGACGGATTAGATGCTCTATCAGGGGGTTAACCGGTCTTTGCTTTTGCCGAAAGGGCTTATCATCTGGTTTCAGGGGAATGGTATGAGTCATGATGGAGGTGTCATAAGTTTTCAAATCTTCATACCCCCAGGCAATCACATCAATATATTCTCGGAGAACCGCAAGAATCTTCTCCTTTTCCTTCGGGGAGCAGGAGGTGCCTATGTGGATGATCTTCTCTTCACCGAGCTGGCCGACGTTAATTTATTCAAACTTTCCTCCCTCAGGGGAGGAGGATACCTTCTCACGGGCCTGAGGGTCTGAGTCAAAGATCCACTCTAATGCAACCATCCCCTTAGGGATAGTGTTGGTGGGAAATTCCATGATCCCATCATCTTCATCACCCTATCCAGTGTCATCGTGGTCTTGTTCCTCCACTATCTGGTCCTCAAAAACACCAACATTGGCCATGAAGGCCAGGATATGTTGATCATCCTCGAAGACCTGAAACTGGGTGACATTATCTAGAATGGAGGGGGTGGGGACCATCTCAACTGAAAATCTCCAGAGTCGTGAGCCGGCCATCAGCTCAAGTGTGCTGGCAGAAATAGCTAGGGCATCTGGGACATAGTTCTATCGCCGGGGAATAAGGTCAATGCCAAAGGCATCGAAATATTCAATAAGGCTCCAAGCCCAATTGTGGTATGCGGCCAGCCTTTTTTCATGACATGTGTATTGACTCCGGACCTGTTTAACAACCAACTCTGAATCACCCAGAGCCCGGAGGCGGGTGATACCTTTCCTTAGTGCGAATAGGAGTCCAAGGACCAAAGCCTCGTACTCCGTGATTTTGTTTGTGTAGTTAAACTGCAGCCTATAGGAGGCGAGGAAGGATTTCCCTCATGGGTTGATTAATTCTACCCCTGCCCCACAGCCTTGTTTGGATCGGGACCCGTCGAATTTAAGGGTCCATAACTCATTGTTTGTAATCTGGGGCTGGGGAGGGGGAGTTTTCTTTGGATTGATGTTGGGAGACTTGGGGAATTTCTCCCAGACTACCGGCGTAAAAGTGGAATTTATCCCCGGAGGTGTTTCGATTTGTGATTCCTGGGCGGAAGGCACCAAAGGGGTGCATCCCGTAGAAGTACTGGGTCCCGGGGAATCAGTTGCATGTTCGCTCCAGAGGATATCAAGTTTCCAGGTAGCAATAGACCGGCATGGCCCACACTCATGCTCTGAATGTTTTTGGTAATGCAATCGGCACCAAGTACCAGATAAGAGTGTGGCAAGGGTCGCGGTGGGGCCTTGAGAGTTGACTTCAACTCTCAGCTTTTCTTCTAAGTCCTGTGCTCTTTCCAATACTACTGGATCTTCTCCGGGGATGAAATCAAATGTTAAGATTTCAAGAGGTCAGTACACCCCTAGAGAGGATTCGGAGAAAAGGACCTCATTGACCCTCCCTACTTCGGTAAGGGCCTGCTTCATCCGGGGTTCGCTTTTGACCCGGATCTAATTGGATTCTCCTTCCCAAGGAAGCCACAAGTGGGTGAAGTCGGTCGAAAAGTATCCATTTAAGGACTTAGACCAATTCTGACTTAATAACATCCCGTAAGTCTCTGGGATGTCTACCACTTGGATGTCGATAATGCTGGCTATCCTAGGGTCCTGGATAAGATGTATCCGAATGTTTTTCAGTTCCCCCACCATTTTCATAGCAGTCTTATCCAATTGGATCACTGCGCCATTAGACGGGGTGGGGTGGAGTCTGAGCTTCCGACAAATGGATAAGGGCATGATGTTACCCGAAGCTCCGGAGTTTACTAGGCAGTTGTGTATATTTTTTCCATAAATGTTCAGGCCTAGCAGGAAGGGAGGATCCTCATTATTTTCCCGGAAGACAGCTGCGTTAGCATCTTTGAATGAGACCGTCTTGGGTGGGCGGCTAACTATTTTTGGGTTCCCTAAGAGCTTCAGAAGGGACTTCTTCTGCTCGGGGAAATTTAGCAAAACCTCCATCAAGGTCATGGAGGTGGTGGTCTGCTCTAACACCTTCGTAATATCAAATCTTCCTCCCGGGAACTGGTGATTTTCTTCCGCGAGATCCTTTGCTTGGTTAGAGCTGGGACCTTTTGGAGGGGCGGGTCGATCAGTGGTATTACTCTGAGGAGGAGGAGTATCTTTAGTAGGAGGTATAGGCGTGTAAGCTGGTCCCTTACCCGCCTGGCTCCGAGTGTTGTATGGAGCCCGTGGGTTGGTAAAGGCGTTGGCCTCAAAGGGCGGAATGGATTCATCAAAGAATCCCTGTAATTCAGACTCTTCTTCATCTTCTCCGGAAGTTCCGAAGATGGTATCACAGGTGAAAGCACTGTGAGTTTGCTCTTGGACAAGGGGATTTGGTGGAGCGGTATCGTGCGATTGCTGCCTGTCCAACTGGGAGATCATTATGACTTATTCCAAAGTGGCACAATTCACTTCATTATGCGAACCTATGTCATGTAGCCGACACCAATTAGTCATGGGCTGGAAGTCTATGACTGGTGTAAAGTGGGATGGTCCAGCACCATTTTGGTTGATGTTTTGATTTGGAGGCGGGCCTCCGGTGTTAGCGTTTCTATTCCATTATTGTTGGTTGGGCCTTGGCCCATTGTTGAAGTTTCTTCCCCCAGAATTGTTGTTTCATTGGCCGGAGAAGATATTTCCCTTCTGGGAATTTGAATTTTGGGGCGCGTAAGACCCGGCCTTCAGCTGACCCATGTCCATGGTCAGGGTGGACAGCATTCACCGGAGGGACTCAACCTCGGCGGTCAACTGAATGTTAGGTCACAATGGGACGGCTGTGGTTTTTGTTGGCTTCCCAAGAAGGCAGCAGGATTAACCAGAGTCGAGGGCGGCAATCCTCCAGCCGCGGACGACTGGAAGAAGGGCACTCTGGATGGTTGTGTCTGAGTTTGTTGCGTCTGCTATGGTTGATTCCAAGGGAAGACTTCCGGACCCGGTATAATCTGGGTCTGGGAGGGGTAGACATATCGTGCCTGTTGGTCGATCAAAGGTGGCGGGGGATTCACCGCCATTGAAGGGGCACCTATTGCCAGATTGGGATTGTAACCCCCGGCATAAGCAGTTCTGCCGGGGACCATGTTGAAAGGTATGTTCTATCCAATCCCGCCCGGGGATTTATTGAGACCACGGGATAACTCTAAGGCCAAGTTATAGACTTTTTCCAGAGTATCCCGGTCGCCCGGGGCAGTTTTTCTCCAGAGGAGAGTGGCAACAAAAGGGTCCATCGCATTAAGGTATGTCTGTATGGTAACGTCTGGCGATGGGAAAAAAGGGCCTGTGCACCTCTTTAGGGCACGCTGGAACCTATGGTTGAATGCTGTGAGAGGCTCATTGGGTTCCTTTCTGATGGAGATGAACTGACTGTGGGACCAGGCTGGGTCCACGTGCACACGAAAGGCAGCCAAGAAGGCATCCTCCATATCCTGCCAAGTGTTGATGGAGTTGGCGGGAAGGTTCAGGTACCAGTTCAACTTGCTTTGTCCCAAGGACAAGGGAAACATGCGGGTCACAACATCCTCATGCTGGATTCGGTGTCGATTCATGGCATCTTTGTATGCCTGTAAGTGCTCTTCCGCGGTCCGTGAGCCTAAGTGCTCATATCGCGGGCAAATCTTCTCTGGGTGAGAAGGTAAGTCATTGATTGTGCTTGGAAAAGTGCCCATTGGGGACCCAGTGTTTCCAAAATATGCAGCCATTGGGGGAACTATATGTTGGGTAGTTTGAATATTGGTTCCCAGGACCGTCTGGGGAGTTTGAGTATTCGAAGATATGGTAGATCCCCAGACAACAGTGGCTGGTAGGACTTTCGACGTCCGTTTCTTTCGAGCAGGAGGCTCGAGTTCAACAAACCTTCTAGGATTCAGGGCGGATCTGAGGATTCTCTCAAATTTAGCAGGGGAAAAGGACCCAATCCCACTAAAGGCTTGTCTCCTAAAACTACAACTCGGGGAACCCTCAGGAGGTGTAAAATCAGAATCTTGGGAGGGGGGCGAGTTCATGCCCTCCTTCTAGCGCCAGTTTCTGTTGACGGGGTTTTGCTGACTGGGTCTGCCAACAGTCATAAGTTGTCACTGGGTTCCGGAGAAACCAGCCAACTCCATCTGTAAAGGTTGTCCAGGGGAAATAAATCCTCTGGGCCTTCAAGCACCTAGGTGTCGGGTCACGACGGTGCGGGGCTCAGTTGGGAGAGGTGACTATTTTCGAGGGGGATAGCTGGTTAATTCAACTCATTTCTCCTGGAGATTCCATTTAGTGAGGGTTTTCCTGGAGTATTCCACACTTTGCAAATAAAACGAAAAAGATCCTGCAGGGTTAGAAGTATTTATCTAACTATAGTCATGCTGAAAAGTCTGGAACATCAACAATACTCTGAAAGACTACTAAATACTGAAGAAATACACAACCATCAGTTAACATTTCATCAGTAGCTAGAATAAAGAGGTCGTTAATCTACTTTAACACATTCAGAGCAAAGGACATACAAAATGTTAAAACATGAAATACCATTAACTCAGAAGCAGAGATGATAACAACAACATTGCCATGAATCCTTCCTTCTTCATTAGTGTTCAATCCAGCAAGCACTGGTGCGTGATACAATAGTGGCTCCAAGGGAGCATCTAACTACTAAGAACAGAACAAAA
>MU227488.1:814144-829341 GCA_018584345.1 Thuja plicata
TGATACAATAGTGGCTCCAAGGGAGCATCTAACTACTAAGAACAGAACAAAAGAGCATTGAGCTCTGCAACTGAACAAGCCAGAAATTACTTTGCTATTTCATATGGACAACAAAATCATCAATTTTTCTGACCCTTGGAAATGGGTCGATTTGCCTATTTATACAACTTTCTAACCCTAACCCTAACTTACTGCATTTGAATAAAATATAATATCTGGGGGCCGGTACTACCTGCGCCACCCTACAAAAGACCTGGAGACAGAATAGGTCTGACAGGTCAGAGGAAGAAGATAGGAATATACATCAGAAGAATCAGCCTCGAGAAGAGAGTCAGAGAGAAGAAAGAAGAAAGTAGGTCCCTCTGGAATCGAGGCTACATGCCTCATAAATGGGAAATGCGGTGCCCTGTCTCCAATGTGCCAAGTGTACCCTTGAACGGCACCTCGAGAATACCATTGTTAGAAATCAACTGTCGAGCCAATGCCTCTTAATGTGTCCAACTACCTTCTGACAGTCTTAATTAACCGCCTCTGAAAGTGACCGGTCGGTCTCGGGGACCGGGACGCAGATCACTTTAAAGAATACAAAATTGTGGATCCGGGACTCCGGAATCCAGGAACTTACGTCCCCAAAAGAATAAAGAATACCGAATGCTCAAACTTCCCTGGTTCCCAAGGAACGCTCAAGGCTGTTTATTATCCCCAAAGGCCTGAAGGAGGTGGAAAATGCCATCTTCATCAATCTTCTTCAGACTGGCCCTTCTGTATCTGGCCATCTCAACTTGTTCCCCCAGTTCTAAAACATCACTTTTAAACTCATCCGCCATCTTTGCGGCATCATGGCCTCTGAGCACCACCTTGGTCAACTTAACCATTTTGGCCCCATCAATTCCTTCCGGAGATTGATACCGGGAGCCCATTATTTCATCAAAACCTCCCAAAACTGACTCCTCAGGAGTATAAGTATCTGCACTGAATGGATCTATCCCGGAAGCCTTTATTACAAAAGATTTACATAGGTTAAAAGAATACTTTACTTTGTTTACCTTTTCTTGTAAGGACTCTACCAATTGCTTGGTTACCGCCAATGTGAGGTCTAGTCTGGAGTGCTGAGTCCTTAGGAAATCAAATGGTTCCTCACCCAGAATTCTGGATTTAAAAAACTATATCTTCTCCCAGAGTGAGGAGCTCTTCGAGCTCTGCCTTCCACGCCTAGTAATTCTCAGCATCACTCTCCCACTGTTCAATTAGCGCTTCTGCCTGGTGAATAACCTGCCGGGCTGTGTATAGATCTGGGAGAGTGGATACTAGGAAACGTCGGATGTTTCCTATCTGTAGATTGGCCCATTCATCAACCGCTTGGGATTTCTTCTTCATTACTTGCAGGGAGTCTATGTTTCTCTGCCGTAATTCTTCTGAGGTGGAGGCCTATGGAGGGACGGCGCTGATGGGTCTGGCCAGCTCATAAAACAACCCAAGAAGGTTGGCGTTCTTTTCCTTTTCTGCTTTGAGCCTCTGGGCCTCTTTCTCATATCGGGCCTCCACTGCCCTTGCTGCTTCTTTCAGCAGGTCTACTTCACCCTGCTTTCCTCTTTTGCCCAAGTGTACCTCTGCGATGTTGTAATTTGCAGAGTCTGTAGTCGCTTCATCGGCACCTGGCGGAGGCATTGCTACTACCGCAACTATTTCTACGCCCGGCCCAGTTCGCAATGTGTGAACCGTCTAGGCCTTCTTTGTCTTTGGTGGGGCCTGAACCAAGACCATCATTTTGGCTAGAGAGATAGGGGCTGTTGGAGTGGATGGGGCTTTTCTTTTCTTGCTCTCCACCAGCCATGGAGGTGGGAGAGGTGGCCTTCCTACCAAAGTCTATTCTTTTGATGCTCTCCCAGCGTCTGGTGGTGGTTGCTCCTTTTCAACATGCACCTCCTCTGCCTTTCCTGCCGGCACTTCTTCTCTTTCCTTTCCTGACGGTACTTCTTCTTCAGAAACATCTTTAATCTCTATATCCTCATCCTGGTCCGTGATGTCGATCGGTGAATCTGGACCCTGGTCGGCCTCTTCGAGGATTACCTCTTCAAGTTGCTCTTCTCCTTCATCTGTTTTTGCCCCTGGCTGGGTCTCTTCTGTTATTGGTACCTTTTTCGGCAGTATGGGAGGTATCTGGCCAAGATTCAAAGTTTGGGCCGCTGTTATTATGTGCCTAAAGGTCACTCCCGGGAGTGGCCCCTGGAACACGGCGGCTGGGGTTACGGTTGTTCCCGAAGATCCGAGTCCAGGTTCCCCAGCGGATGCCTTTTGTTCAATTTGTTGTTGGTCCACTCCCGGACCTTGTACTCCCTGAGCCCCGGAGATAATCTCTGGTCTTTGTTCCTCTGTTTGCTGCTTTTCTTGTTCCGCAGCCTCTTCCTCTAGGTCCCGGAGGTCCACAGCCTCTTGTTCTTTCTCCGGGACTTCCGTCCCTGCTTGTGTGTCACCCCCTTGCAAGTTCCCGAATTCATCGGTTACAAATATATCAAACTCTTCTTCTGGAGGGGGACTGGCTGGGTCTTCTGTTTGTTCTGCCTCTTTCTTCAGCTCCGAGGAACTGGAAGAGAGGATCTCTACTTCTTTTGGGAGGGAAGCCCTGGGTGCTGGTTCTGCCTTTGGCTGTGGGATATGCTTTTTCTTCCTCCGGGCGATCAAAGGCGGCCCCGCATCTGCTATTGCTGCTGCCTCCATGGGATCCACCCCCGTGGCCATCATCATTAAGGCAGCCAGTGACGGGGAGGAAGCAGGACGAATTGGCCCGGACATGAGCGGGGGAGTTGCCAGCTTCGTCAATAATTGCTCCCTCATTTGTTGGGATGCCGCCATGGATTGCTGAAGGTGCTCTTGTATGGGAATCTGCTACGTGGAGGGGGTCAAGGCTACTCCCTTTCCTTTGGCTGCGCCCTTTGCAGGAGTCCCAGCTGATGAAGATGTCCCGGCCCCCGGAGTCGATCTTAATACCGGTGGTGAAGTTACTCTTGGTGCCGGTCGAGGACCAAGGTGCGCACTCCCGGGGCACACCTGCTTGAAATATGTATGACTTCTCTCGACAATTTCCCGAGTGAAGTCCTCAATTATGTGATCCTCTTGGGCGGTCCAATTTATTGCGGGCAGTGCCAATTTATCAATCCCCTTTTCTTTATACTGGGGATCTGTGGTGGGGGTGTCATCTGAAAAGCCCTCCGGGAATCTCTGGAGCTTTAGCTCCTGTATCATTCTAGCCATCATCCTATCATAATGTCGGCTGCACACATCCATATCATCCTGGCGATCTACGTAGAAGTCTTTTATGTGTGCTTGGTGGGGCTCCGAGGCCCGAGGTAGTGCTATCGCAATTCGACCATGCGGATCAAAGTTCTTCCGCGCCAGATAAAATTCCTGCAAGTTATAAATTTTAAGCTCGTTGTCTGCCTCCTTTGCGGCGGCTAGACTGCAGGTATAGTTCCCACAAGAGATCAGAAATGAAACATTGGTGACCTTCTTGAGGCCCAAGAAGGTATGCAGCTCTGTCATTTGTTTGCAATACTCCAGCAGCACGATCTTGTCCCCGCAATGCCTGGGCAACAAGTAGGGTTTCCCGGAGAAGCTGGCGACTCTAATGTAGGTATGCTGCCGAAACTGAATGTAGTAGTGCCCATAACTACTAACCAATTTCATCACCTCAGTAGATAGGTGGTATCTGGCATCCCGGGTGGGCGTCAGCAGATGATGGTAAACGAAACAATCATTTACCTGACAGTAACTGGGGAAGCTGGCCTCCCATTGAATCTGTGGGAAATGGTCCCACGGTGCTTTTTGTCACGGACCAAATCTGAGAACGCCGCCTGTGAGCAGGCCATTGGAGTGGGGCCTCTGATGAACCAAGGCCCAGAAAACATAAGAAGTCATGTAGAACTTCTTATCCTTGTTCAGCTGCCGGAACTGGGAATCGACATGGTTGGAAATAATAGTAGCCCAGTCGAAGAATTGTCCCTTAGTGGACATGGCGAACAGGAAGCAGTACATCCATTTTGCAAATTCTTGGGCGGAGGGTTGCCCAAATACCCGTGCCAATGCAATCATCCCCATCTGGATGCTCTCTTTGAATTCAGAGCGGGGGATGTCAATCTTCATTCTTTTGGGGTCCCTCTTCGGGACTTTGAGCCAGTTGGTGTTTATGTACAACCGAGAGGCCTCCTCCAGCTCGGTGAATTCTTTCAAGGCATCTGACCTTTTAACCACTATAGCTTGATCAAATTGTGGGATGCCCAGGCCGATTTGGAAAGTGGCTGGGTCTAGGGACACCAGTGGAGTGGGGAATCCCGATGGTTCTGCTGGTGCTAACATGATGGCCCGGACGGTAGAGTTTTAGTGGGCCACCAGAGTAAGCACAAGCTCCGGAGACTGCACGGAGTATGGGAAGCAAGCCGCCCTGAGAATACCGGAACCTCCAATGTTAGTAGCAAGTGCATCTCCAGCTTGTCGTTGTATATGCATTATTTTTACTAGAGCCTGCATTTCTTCCCAAGTCCCGACGATGGTGTCGGTCATCATCTTTATCTTGGACTCAATCTTCGAGCCCACAATCTCCTCACCCTGCATATACTTCATGGTGAGGGGGAGCTTTGCCAGGGCCTTCTCTATCTTAGACTTTGCCGCTGCCCTGGTCTCGGTTGTGGATGGCAACTCCAGACTTCCGGGAGGAGATGATGCGGATGCTTCAGACATGGTTGCAAAGTGAAGTCTGGACCTGCGAGACAAAGCAAGCGTCAGAACATATTTATCAAAATAAAACCAGTACCTCCGGGGTCTGGAGATCTTACCACTGCATCATTTTCTTTTCCTGAAAAGTTAGCTTTTTGCACAAGTATCTGAAAAGCAAAACATAAACTTAGCACTTTCATAATATCTCCGGGTTCGGAAAAATTTGTCACTCTTGACAAAGAAAATGGGATGGATGACAGAAAGGGACCCGCAACTTGGAGAAGTGACCATTAGTGAAGAAGAATGTGGAAGCACGTCCACGTGGGTGCCACGTGCGCTAGCATTAAATGGATGGGATGGCACTGGCGGCGGAGCACATTGTTCGAACGCGCGAAAAAGGAAAGCCACGTGGCCGAAAGTAATTGCGTGCATGGGAAATAAATAAGGCTCTGACAGCCTTGATGGAGGAGAGAGAAAACTGCCTGTTTGAAACCAGCCACGAGCCGAGCCTCAAACAAGTGGTTTTCTGCCTCGAAGCCAACCTGAAGCGAAAAACCAACAGCAAGGGTGACCCGACCAGCTTGTTGAGCCACCCGAAAGGATATACAGAGGGCCGAGGGATAAATACATGGGACGGGGGATATATACAAGGGTTACCTATAGAAAAATATACATATATACATGAATATACATCAATGTACACGCGGGTGACTCCCGCGACAAAACCAGATGAAGCCGAAACCAAAATATACAGCTATCTACATCATATACATGATATCTACAAACTACTTACAGACCATTTACAGGTATTTATAGACTATCCACAATTATTAACAACTATTTACATCTGCACAGAAGGTGGACAACCTTCCGACAGAGCCAACCCACCAACGGGCGGCGAACCAGAGGCAAGAAAAGAACAGACGGCAGAAACGAAACAAAACGAAATAAAAACAAATGAAAATGAAACCAGGCGGAAACAACAAAAACCAGAAAATGAACACAAGACACAGAGAAGGGAAGCGAAGGCACCAACCTGAAAATGCAGAAGGTGGAGGAAGGGATTACCGAGTGAACTCTGCAACACTTGAATCGTTAGTTTTCCAAGATCACCACCACGGAGCACTCGTGTATGTCAGAGAACACAGAAGGGGGTTTAAGCTTTGATTACTGCAAATTCTCTGCAAATTTTGTTAATCGTTCTGAAAATGCTATATTTTTCTCTAAGTGCTCAAAGGTTTTAATCGCAGTAAATGTGAAAATGACAGGTAAGCTCTATTTATACCCACGGTAAAAACAATCCTCCTCCTTCCAGAGTTTTAGGTTAGACGAAACACCCGGACTCCGGACCCGGGGATTCCTTACGATGATATTCCTGAGACTTAGGAACATCATTGCAAACAATCCCGGAGTCCGGAATCAGACTTCCCACCAAAAGACAACCTCTGGGATCCAGGATCTAGGAGGGGAAAAACAAACCAAGAAAATGACACACTCTGGGGAAGAAAACCCCGGAGAAGGAAAAATGAAGAAAAGAAAGACAAGGCAGAGCCACAACAAAAAGAAAAAAAAAGAAGAAAAAGGGGGACCCAACATTTTTCACACAAAATGTAGGGACGGGGATGCAGGGCATAACAAGTAGTAACAAGAGTTGCAGACAATTCATGGGTCAAGGATTCTAGGCTCAAATTAGAATTTGCAAAGTTTAACATGAAAGTAGCTGAAAAGAAAGAAGAAGAGATCCAAGATCTAAGAGAAACATTTGAGACAGTTCTGAAGGCCTATAATGATGAAAGGATAAAATACATTGAAAAGGATAAGAAAATTGCTATCTTAGAAGGTAAGAAAACAACTCAATTCTCTCCTCAAGGATTGATCACACATGATCCACATCATCCCTCTTCATCCAGTCCAATCATAACTTATCACCCCTCTCCTATGCCATCAATTCCTACTACATAAGAAGACTTGGAATTAGAGAGAGAAATATTAATTGCTAAGAGGAACAAACTAGAGCAATCAAGAAAGAAATGGGATGAGGATTGTGAAAATTTTAAAGAAGCAAAAGCATAGATACAATACATGCTATTCTCATGCAATGTACTCAGGATATGAGTGCTGCTACCATTTATTTGCAAGGAAAGAAAATTATTGGCATACTAGATGAGTTCAATATAGATAAGGATAAATAGGATTGAATCATAGATAGATGGAAGGGAAAGAGGGCAGAATTGATTTTTTTCTATTCTACGTCAAAAGAGGAGAACAATGTTGACATTTTACTCACCAACACATATAAATGTTTTAAATTGCTAATGGATTTAGACATAAAAAGGATCATCATCTTGAGAAAGATAGAGACTTTAAGAAGGAATATTCAAAAGATCATTATGGGATGTTTCCTAATCTCTTCAAGAAAAGTGGTGAGATCAAGAAACAAGACTTATGGATGAGACTAATGAATGAGGCATTGGAAACTAGGACCAATAGTGTTATTACCTTGGAAAACACACTTCTATTCTCCCAAACTATTGAAATAATCAGCAAGGCTAGGTCATTTTTTGAATTGTGAAAAGAAGAAGTTGAGAAGGCAAGTGTCAGTTGGAATGAGATCAACAGGAAAAAGAATGAAGTCATCAGTTTCTCTTGGCCAAGTGATGAGGTGTACATCTCCTAGAAGGATAGATATAATGTAGTTGATCAAGGAGAAGGTGGTGATGTGTAAAAGAAAACAAATGGCAATGCTTCCTAACATTTTGGATAAGACGGGAAAAGGTAAAATATTTTACATAAATAAGATTAAGGACAAAAAACTCTTGGTGGCTACTTCTGAACAAGTTTAAAGAAAATGTAGTAACCAGGTGGTGAGAGGAAAAAACAATTTGAATAAGTTGTAACAAAAGTGGTTGTCACTTCACCTATTATTTTGTTTCATATATGATTCACATGTTTTGTCTTATACCTTAGTCATCTAAAGCTTGTTGCATCCTTAATTTTTAAGGATTCCAAGATGAATAATGTGAACTATATATAGTAATTTGTAAGACATTGTAAAGGATGGTGAATTTAGAACTATAAGGCAGACTTCAAACTTGTTTTGGTTTCCAAGTTTTTATCTATCTTGAATGTATTGAAGCAGAAGAATATTGATAAAAACATAGTAGAATTTCCTGTTTCAGATCTACGATGTTTTCTTGTACTCATGTTTATTCTCTTGTGTGTTTGATTTGTAAGGCATCTCAAACACACTGGTTATAAGGTAATTGTGTGACTATTTATAGGTTTCCTTCAAGGAGGAAGTTCATCTTGTGATTAGTTCCAGAGGGTTGGATATTAGTATGAGAATTCGATACATGGATGTGAAAATGAGAGGGTAGTTTGTAAGGCATTCTATCTGGATTTTCATTTGTGTTCTAATAAACTTGTTTCTATGGATTTTACCTCATTTGACTATTTAACCAAGCTTGGACATTGGTCTAAGTTCTAATAAGAAGTTTTCATCAACAATCATCAATCAAATTAATATTTACATTTTTGTTATTGAGTATTTTCATGTTTGTTAGTTGTATTCAAAGGATACAATTCATTTTTCTGATTCCTTGAAGAGAGAATCATCAGGTTAGCCTTCCTGAGTCATATACTTTAAAAAAAAGAAGGATGAATATCCTTATTACACTGGTAGTATCTCTTGTTGAGTTCATGGTTTAGGTTATTAAGCTCTGCATAAGGTTGGTGATATGCATGTGAAAGATGTGTTTTCAACTGTTGTAGCACAAAATAGGAATGAATCAGTTTATTCAACTATTAGATTTACTAAGAATTAGTAATCAGTGAAAGGTACACCCACCTGATTTTGTGGATCTCAAAGGGAAGAAGGGTCATATCCTTGTCAATTATCCTTTTCCCTGTATGAATGAAAAATTGGGAATCTGAGGGTCAAGCTTGATAATCTATATAGAGATTCTACATGAAAAAGTGCTAACAGGTTTTGAACCACAAGAATTCAAGAAGGCTCCATATTTACATGGTTGCCTCTGGACTGGACAATGAACCAATAAAACTTAAAGAATTTGCAAAATGGTAAAGAAATTCACCAAACTTATAAATTGTTTCTAGAAAGATTAACTACATAACAAGAACTAAAGTTTCAATGTAAAATAATAGACCATTCAATCCATTAAAAGTCTCAATGATGGCAAAAGTAGCTCTATCACACAAAATTTAGTGCTTTCTGCTATTCAATCCATACAAACTAACAAACAACCCTTAGATTAGGGTTTTCCTGACCTTAAATATGTTATCCCTATGTGCTCAGACCCTAAGGTCAGGATTTGAACCCATTTAAATCTATTTCCTAGACAACTTTGCAAAGTTGTCATGAGCAACTTTTTACAACTTTTTCAATATTGACTTTCCACTATCCTCACTTGCATAATTCAATCCTTAATCACTCCATTGGATCCTAAAACAATTAAAAATAGTAAAATATCTTATTTTCCTTCATTTTGGGAGTTTGGCCATTGTTTGACCAACTTTGACCATTCTAGGACTTAAGCACTATAACCTATTTGATCCAAACAAAACATGACTCAAAAGACTCTTACCTACAAACACACTTCACAGTAAACTTGGGACTTTATCCTTAGTCCTTATTACCCATGGTGGTTGGCTAGAACCACCTACAAGCCAAAATTGACAAAGATCTTCCTTGAGGCCTTAAGGTGCTCCCGCACCACTCTAATCATGAGGTTCCCTTGAATTTTGTAAAAAAATTATGGGATACATTTGAATTGGGTAGAAAACCATATTACTTTGATATAAGATATTTCTAGGGGGTTGGTGGAGGTATGCCATAGGACAGGGAAGGGGCCAAATTGAGTGATAAAGTTAGAAATCATGTGCGTAATGATCCCCTTCCTACACTAGTTGCTCCTACACCCATCCATCATCGAGCAATGTAATTTGCTCTTGGTTCATTGATTTCCCTTTCAAGAAATGTTTTAGATTAGTTGAGCCAGATGAGGGTTTCCCCAAGCTTAACACAAGTTTGCATGAGCTACGAAGATATATGTATAGGTCCCTAGAGTGATCTTGTTGGTGTTGATGTTTCCCATGGTGGATATGATAATTCTGTAGATGTTGGTGCTAATGAAGGTGCACATGGTGGACATGAGGATAACATCTCATCATATAGTGATCTTCTGCGTGTAGACAATGATCATCACACATAGGGAAACTTATTTATAATTTATATTGCAATATTAAATTATATATATATATATATAAACCATAACATGTCAATTTTTTGTTGAAAAGAGGAGGGTTGATACTATGTCATCTAGGGACCATCATCATCCTATCTTGACACCTTGAGATGTCGGTGCCCCATTTACGGTACACACTTTGATCTAGATACATTGAAGTACATTTAAAATAAATAATTAAAAATTGAATGTTATAATGTGTTTGATATATGTTTTTCAATTTTGTAGGGTGTTTCATGTAATACAGAGGTTGGCAGTTCTTTGTGCCCTGGCCCATTGGTTAGTGACGCTCAGCCTCATATACCCCTAGTATGTTTTTTATTCATTCATTTTAAGTGTTTATATTATTACTAATTTATGTATAAATATAATTAATGCCTATTTTTTGCAATTATAGGCTTTTGTATTATCTGATGATGAATCATGTCTATGTCTTGACCCATCAGTGACTTTGTCTATGCGTGAGACACCATATGTATGATTTTCTTCCACAAATTTTTAGTCATTATATACTTTATAATTTATGAATATAGAAGTTTTATTCATGCTTTATATATGTTGTTTAGGTCAACACCACCATGAGTCTTGGTATGGCTAAGCCAAATACAACCATCAACATTATCCTTTGAGTTCATGATTAAAAATTTAATTTTTCAACGTCTATTGTGTACCTATATTTAATAGGGATTATCAAAATATTGTAATGTTTTTTTCTACAAGACTTGATTGGAACCAGTTTTTTTGTTCATGAGAGTGGACCTCCTCATCCCACTAAGGGAATCACTGAGCATGATCACATGGTAAAATTTGAAATGTTTATTGTATTATTACTTTGTAAATGAATTGTGCAAGTCATTTGAATTAAAAACACCATATTCTCATGTTATTTTTTAATAATGTACATGAGGGCACAGACACTCATATTGCTGACACACAAGATGATTCACCTAAGGAGTAGACCCAATGGGATGATGCATCTCACTCATATTTTCTTGGAGTGAAGAGGACTTCATATCAGCTACATGAGAGCTCTAAGATTATTTATGTCACATGTTACATCACGAGTTATTTTCACATGTTTATACTTGTACACATGTTAGAACTTGTTATGTTATCAAGACTTGTTATCATGTTATTTGGACTTATGTTATTAGACTAGGACTTGTTATGTGATTATATATCATGATTTTATATGATAGACTTATATCATGAACTTGTTATTATACATTATAATTTATTATTGTAGGAATTGTTATGTTATTAGTGTTATTCATGGAATTTTCATCCTATTTTATGGTCATTTTAAATAGTAGTTTGAATCTATATATGATTTTATGTGAACTAGATTAGACTAGGAAATGCACATATATAAGTAAAAATTAACTTATTTATATTGAATTAAATATTAATTGTAATATCTAAAAATTTAAATATTAAAAATAATTTGATCATTAATAGTACTTATTTGCTCATGTAATTGACCAGATGAAGTGATTTTAAAAATATCATTAACCAATGCCCATTAATGGGAGTGTCGGGGTTCATCCTACTGTGTGAAAGGTCCAGAGTATGTGGCAATCGCCAGAGGAAGGCTGGACTAAAATTAATTTCGACGGGGCTGCAAGAGGCAATCTTGGTATCTCTAGGTGTGGTAGTGTTGCGAGGGATAAGGATGGAAACATTGTCAGCCTTATAGAAAAAATATTAAGAGATGGAACCAATAATGTTGCAGAATGCGAGGCTTCAAAAGAAGCCATGCTCCTGGGCATCAAGTTGGGTGTTAAGAAGGTACATCTGGAAGGCGACTCAGAAGTCATCATTAATGGCATCAAACAAGGAAAGATGACCTCATGGCATCTGGATAAACATATCAATCAAATCAGGTACCTACTACCCAAATTTGAAGACTTTAGGATCTCCCACATCTATTGGGAGGCTAATTCGGTGGCTGATATGTTGGCCAACTTGGGCGCCAATAAACCCCCTGGAAGCAAATATGATTTTTATGAAGACTATGGTCTTATCAACTTAGCATTATGCTGAGTCCCTCCTCTCGTGGTCACTCGATGCTTATTTATGAGTACCACATAATTATTAGGCCTATTCATATACACAAACGGAAGGAAAAAACACCACTTGTTTTAATTATACCGCACGAAGGAAGAGGCGGGGTGGCGTGTAGTAGTTATTCATGGGCTGAAACCTCACTGCATTTAAAGCACTCATTATCTAGCTGTGTTCATTTCCATTTGCAACTAGTGTGAAGGTCACCATGGAAGCTAATTTTTCCCTGGAGTCATGCAACCAAACCCAGGCTTATGCAGGTGTTATCTCGGTTCGACGCCTAAAGATTATCTTCTTGCTGGAGGATCAAGCCTTTTTGGAAGAGGTAATGAAATTTTTGGGGCCAGAATACATGGAATCCCATTGGTGTATGCATACTAACTTGGATGTTGCCTCATTGTTTGTTGCCCTAGCTCTCATGGTGGGAGAGTTGAAGGAAGAAATTCGCTGGGTGGTGGAAAAGTGCATCGATAAACAATGGCTTGGTGGGCTGGAAGATATTGTGGAATGGACTACCCTTGGGGTAGGTTTGGAAATGGGGCCGAATGTATGGTGACTCATTGGGGGTTGGGATAATTTTCTACAGTCGTTGGTGATTTGGTCCTCAGTGAACCCAGGCGCTATGCACTTGTTGAAAGCTGCTAGGGCTTGGCATTGTTTGGTATGTATCCTGAAGGATTTTACTGCGAAGGCAAAAAAGGAGAAGAAGGGCATTATGAAGACAATGGCAAGGAAGAGTTTGTGTCCACTGGGAGAACCCCTACATTACCAAGTTCAACGGGAAGGATGTGTGGTGATGGGCGTTAAAGTCTGTATTGATGCTGGTGTTGATGTTTCACTGCTTCAATGGGGAGCTTCGAGTGAGACGGGTGGGCCACAACCATGACCTATAGTAATGGATGCCAGGGCAATTCCCAACTTCTCCAAAGAGGAGGCTGCAGCTTGGTTCAAGAAATAGTGGGCCGATAGGCAAATCCAGACCGGTTTGGGGGTTTTTTGTGTTTGTACTCCAGTTACCCGGTATGTGGGGCTAGCTTTTGGGTTGGGCGTTTATGCCTCTTTCTGTGCTAATATGGCATGTATTAAGCTTTTAACTGAGAGACACTAGCCTCTCTTTACTCTATTCCTATTTCATGTACTCTCTTTTAAAACATCAATATAATATCGTTACCTATCAAAAAAAAATCATTAACCAACTAGTATTATATAATTGACATAAAAAATAACTATCATCATCAATTGGTGAACATAGGACCAATGTACATAGTTTATTTAAAAAAAAATTAGATGAATACAATTGAACATTGAACTTATATTTAAAACAAAATTGGATGAATAAAAGTGAACTCATGTTGTTTATGAAACCAAAATTAGACGAATACACTTGTGCATTGTTGCATAAATAGTTCATCTGTTTATTTTCTTCTAGGGGTCCTGCATCATAAAAATGAATGTTCAAATGTTAGTAAAGATATATATTTTAAAGTAAACTTATATTTACTCTACATAAAGTTACATGTATTTTATTCAATTCAATGTACTCACTAGGTAAATTACAACCTTGAATAACAAAAATGTTTATAAAATACACAAGTTGCAGATGTCATCCATGTCATCAAGTTGTACTTGACATGTCAATACCAAAATTTAATTTTACCTATGTATATAACAATAATATATACGTAAAAGGCACTAAGACAAAAATTTATAAAAATCAAATTGAATTCTAGGACCCAAAACTTAAATAAAAGATTTGTACTCACCTAGTTTTACAACTTTGATTAGCCAAAAGTTGTAAAATGCACAAGTTGAGTGGCATTGATATTTTCATATTGTACTTGACACTTGAACACGAAATTAATTAGCTACATATAAGAAGAAAGAAGATATAAATAGATATATAACTACATATAAAAAGAACACAATTAACAAAAAATCACATATATAAAATTGATTCAACCTAATGTACCATCTGCATCCTCTGTCTTCAGCAATACATCTATGGTTTCCTCATGCTCTTGTGTCCAAATTTTCTATAATATTTTATTAGCAGGTTTCCCTTTGTATCTTTCTAATTTGATATTTTTTTCCACCCCCAAATGAGAAGTGTGTAATATTCTTTTCTGATTGGCAGTCTTCAAAAACCAGTAAACCATTTATTCTTGTTAGGTATTTGTGTATCCATGTACCAACTACCACAATGGACACAGTTGGATACTAAAAAACATCATCATCTACCTGATGACATGTCAAATTTTCCTTAGGTTCTACACATCTAGCTAGCCAATACAGAGTCTTTCCATCATTATCATCAAGTTCAACAACAAGATACACATGTCCTACAAAACAAAATTAGGAACATGTACAAATAAAACTTGTTAGAATTTTTAATTCAAATACAATCATAAATTATATGGCATACATAAATTCTATAACTTTAATTTTTACATGAAATTTAATTAAATTTATTGGTTGTATGAGGTTTGAAACACAATGCATGATCTGGGTCTTCATTTATTGTATCATCTTTATCTTGTGTCTCACTAGATGTTAACAATTTTTGTTCCCATTCTTTAACCCATTCTGTATTCTCGCATTCTTCCCATTCACATGCAACAAAAAATTGACAAAAAAATGGAATCTCCCTAGTCCATATAGTGCAATTGTTATAATTAGAACTCTTAAATGAATTCCATTTAGCTTACCCACTGAGTGTATCATAATCATATCTTGAAAGGATATCCTTCTCTTCAACTAGCCAGAAGAAATGCCTGATTCTATCACTAATACATTTGGGGTGAAATTGCTACAATGACCCTTATGTGTTGAAACTTTTGGATGGGCTAGGATTCGGCTAGGATTCAAACGCAGAATTTGTTCTCGGCTGGGTAGCTCCTTGTGCATTTCATAATGGAATTTGATGTTTCCTCTAGAAGTGCGTATTGCAATTTCTAACCCTTCATCGTGTGGAAGTCACATAGGTGGAGGTTCTAGCCATATACAACTAACGGCTCTGATATCATGTTGATAATTTTTGATAAGACAAAAATTCCATTCCAAATGTGCTTTTGACTAGTTAGGCACTTCAGTATTGAGCCAACTCTATGATAAATTTTTTAGTTTCTTTGAACATCTATACATTTATTGTTTTGAAGATCT
>MU227488.1:839218-885618 GCA_018584345.1 Thuja plicata
GATTCCTAAATTATATTTAATATAGGTCCTCTCCTAGGGGTAAAGGCTTTAATGGGAATTTAATTCTCCTATGTCAGCCTCCTTAGAAGATTGTGCCCTAATTTCATATAAAAGGGAGCCTTTCTCCCCTCATTTGGTCTAAGTCCTCTATTGAAGCCTAAGCATCCTTGAGAAATTAAGGATCATTATCAAGTGAAGTCCAAGCAAGCTAAGGAGAAATATTTCAAGAAATAATTCATCCATTCAAGAATCCATTTTAATGAATGAGATCCATTGGAGGCCATTGAAGGATTCCAGCTACATAGTGCCCTTTTGGTGATCTCTCCATCCACCTTCTTCCAAGCCTCTTCCAAATTCAAGAACCCATTCAAGAATTGGTGTTAGAGATATACAAGAAAGAGATTGAATACATCCTACCATTCTACATTCTACATATCTGGTGCATACATACTTGTGGACTCAAGGATTTGAATCATCAACCAGGACTTTTACAAGCAAGGTGAATTCGTGCATTTACTTTGTTTATCTTTATGCAATTTAAATTACATATATTTGAGATTAATTCCAAAACTAGGGTTTGACCAAGGAAAACCCCTCCCCCACAACAAAAAAAACCTCTTTTTCTTGTAGGTACAGGTTCAGGACTATGGATTTGGACACAGATATGGATACCCTTTTTGACTTTCTTTTAGACAGGGTGAACAGATTCTCTGTCGAACCTATGCAGGTCAGGGTCAACATTATTGGGTCAGGGTTGACATTTTTGAGTCAAGTTTGACCTTTTTCATAAGACGATATTGGAACAAAAAATATTTTTGGGTTTTGTTTGTCTCTGCGTTCTGGTTCGGGATCATCTGTCAGATTTTCCGGAAACAGTCTACAGACCTTAGAAAACAACATTCTTTGATCTTCAATTTTGTAAGGTTAGTTCTTCTTCCTATCCTTTTCAATTACTATAGTTAAACATATTCATTTAATCAATTAACAAAATTTAATATCCCCTTCTTTGTTCTCTTTGTGAATAGTTGATTCATTTCTGCATTAACCCTTCTTTTGGGGTTGATCAACTTGGATCTTCCATTTGTGCATTTGAGGATAGAAAAGGAGTATCTTATCTTCTCTCTAATCAAAATTAAAATACACAATCAATCAAATTCAATTAAGTGTAAAGTAGGGTTAAGGAATTCAACACACTTTAATCAAATCAAACAACAGATAACAAATAATTGCCTATACCCCTTTTCCCTTCCTTTACAAATACATACATAAAAATGACTAAATATATATGAAATTCTCATTTAATTCTCCATAAAGGTCATCCTTATCATAAATATACTTCACATATCCCAAGAAATCAACTATGTCAGGTGGGATCTCAAATATTCCTCAAACTATCAAAATACTGACATTCTGTCATCATTGTGTTCTTGTACTTGGTCATCATTAGATAACTTGGTAATTTACTCATGCTCGGTAAGTACTTATGCTTGGTCAACACTAAATTTTATCAACATGTACTAGCACTTGGTCGACACTCAAATCACTCAAAACATACATAAGTTCCTTAATCTTCTGCTATATTACTTGGTCAAGACTAAACTTGTAGTCATCCAAACTTCACTTGGTGTTAAATATAAACAATATATTACCTTACCAGCTGTATAGTCAGAAAATTGAAGCACTTGCATTATAGACTGGTTTATCCCTTCAAGTAAGTAGTTTGGGGTCATGTCAAGCACCTTGAATGGGCCTTTGAATTGGATTTTTCTTTCCCCTTGTTCTGCCCCATTTCCCACTTCTCTTCGACCTATTTCTGGCATCCTAAACTACAAAGCTAATATTTTTGACTTCAGGGTCAAAATCAACCTTTTTGTGTCAAGGTCAAGCTCTATTGGAATTAATGGGAAGTAGTACTAAGAGGGGAGGGGTGAATTGGTACCTCTAAAACTTTAACACCTTTCTTAATTCATCATTAATAATCATGCATTACTGTATTACCGACTATTACTGTTGTTCTTTCTTATGTATGTATTGTTAATTCATAATCTTTAATGGTTTGCAACATTCATAGAAACATTCATGAAAATGATAAACACGTAACACAAGATATGGTATCATAGAAAACTCATGTTAGGAAGTAAAAATTTCAGTGGGGATAACACCCACAAAAATTCACTATCTGTAGAATAGAAGGGAGTCGGTTAAGGATTACCATTTAATCACTTCTGATGATCTACCCTGTTAGGAGAATTAAGGTGGAGACATGATAAGATCTACTATGTTAAGATCTTTAGTAACACTGATTTATGTGTGCACTCGGTATGATATTTTACAATAGGACACTTAAGCCCACCTTTCTTGAAAGGATTTCATTAGTCTACACTTGTTAGAATGAGTACAAATGTTGACCTGACTACATACAATCTATAATTGTTGATTACAGATCCATTAAAGCTCTCAGAATTATAATATCACCTCAAGTGATTGATGAATACCTTTTCTCTACTCATTGGTAGCCTCTGTTCTGTTCTTGAAATAGACTTGATTCTATTTTTGTCCTTCTGCATGAATTCTCTTGTCTGGTCTCTAGTTTCTCTTCGTGGATACTATCTTCATTGAACAACAACTATTCTCAATGGATTGAGCACCTATTTATACAAGTATTTGACCTATCTTGGAATCACACATTACAATTTTAACTCTTAGATCCAAGGTTTACAACTTGACCTTGATCCTTAGTTTGTTTGTTTTAAATCAGTAAAACTAATTAAAACAATAATAAATTCATTGCTTCCTCCGCACATAATGGATTTAAAAGTAAATCAAGAAGCTATAAATACAACTTTAGTGATTTATCTGACATGGAAAGTCAAATCCAATTTTTGCAGGATTGTAACTGACTGTCAGTTCTTGGTCGTTGGGTTGAACTTGAAGTATGTCAGTGTTCCTTTGTTTGAACTATTTGTCAGGTTCCCTTTGTCTATTGAGTTTCTCCCTGTGTTGTTCTGTCGGGTTGCACTGTTGTTACTCGTCGGGTTTCCTTTAACCTTTTTGTCATTGTATAACACTTAACAATGTTTATTGGGTAACCTTAGTGTCAGGTGGTGTTGTGCCCTGTCTGTCAGTGTGGAGTAAACCGATAGTGTAGATCATGTTTTTCCTTAAGTATACTAATGGAAAAATATAATGCCTTCAATCTCCCCATTTGACATTAGTATCAAAAACTGGTATGTGCATAATACTAAAGTGTTTAGTATGTACACCATGTCTGTATCCTTGTCATCATATGACTCCCCCTAACTGTATGCATTGATATAGTATAAGTATATGTACATGTATACTATACATTCTCTGTTCTTTTCTATGTATGTACATATTATTTTCTCCTTGTATTTTCCTTTTAATATACATATTGTTTCCTCCTTTTAATTGAGGTGAGTGAACATATCAATTTCCCTCTTTCTTTGATACTTATGACAAAAACATACAACTTATAAGATGTCATAATTGTGAAAAGAATGTGTAACTTACAATGTGTCAAATATATTTGAGTGGGTTACCTTGATATCTTCAAGCATTTTCTACCATTTTTCTTTCAGTTGTTCTATAGCCATGTGTTGTAGCTCTAGCCTCACATGCATATCATAAATTTTGTCTAGGACAGACATTTTTGGGGTGGCAATTAGTGTATTTACCTGTGTCACATGTTGTGGCAGGAGTGTAAATATCGGTAAGAGCTTAGCTTGGAGATCATTTACCTCATCTTTGTACTTCATCTCTGCAAATTGTATGTCCTGTCTCTGTTTCCTAACCTGTATTATTTTTTCATCATGTAATTTAAGTGCTTCTTCAGTGTTGGTGAGACTTTGTGCACTGGACTTAAGATCAACATAAATTTTTGCTATCTTCTCGGTATACTCCTAAGTGATTTGATCTAAAGTGCACAATTTTTGTATTAAGGTAATAGTTTCTGATATGATTGGATCAATTGTACTTACCAATTTAGATATCTTAACCTTTTTCAATGCCACTTCTTGGCTTATTTTCTCGGCTAGCTTGAACTTATACTTTTGTTCAAGTCTCTCTTTCATAACCTTCTCAACATCAATATTCTAAGATGTTATTGCATCTATGAGTATTACCAATTGGTCAAGCAGTGGAGCTTTTTTATCAATATCTATATCAGGTACAATCTATTAAAGTATTCCTCTTTCTACGTCTAGTACCTTGGCCTCTTTTCCTGCTCACTTCAGTTTTTCTTGAATAGATTTTATCTCACAGAGCTTGGCATACTTTGTCAATGTAGTTGGATCCAATGTTCTTGGACCACAAACTGGAATCTCAATGACTTCATCCAGAGTTACTAGATTCTTATTCTTTCCTTTCTTCTTCTTTGAGATTTGTGGGGATGCAGATTTATGAACTACCATAGCTAGTTCACTTGTTCTCTCTGAAGCGGTTGGCGAAGGTCTTGTGGAATATTCTTCTTGTGTTTTCTGGTCAGGTGGCACCTATCATTTTTGTGAAGAAGTCCCTCCTTCAACCTTTGGTGTCTCTACAGATTTTTCTTTTGACTATTTCTCCTTCTCATCTTGCTTTGCTTCTTCACCTTTCTCTGTTTGTGTGTCCCCTTTTTCCTTTGGAGTTTCCTCCTTATTTTGATCAATAGATGTATCTTTCTGATCATTGGTTGTATCCTTCTCTATAGTTGTATCTTTTTCTTTATCTGTAGTATCTATTTCTTTAGCATCACCCTTGTCCTCCACTGCAGATCCATCATTACCCTTTAGAATATTTATATCCTTCATTAGTATAGGAATATTTCTTTGATTGGTTGCTTGGGATGTATTCAGAGTGGTGTCCTGCTCATCAGTTTGATCTTTTGGAGCATTGACATCCTCATCTTTTTGCACTTGGTCTGCAAGGTCTAGTTCTTTGGAGTCCATGATTGAAGTGTCCTGCACTTGTTCATCAGCAACATCAACTATTGTACCATCTGATGTCTGCAATTCTTGCTACTTTTGTTGATCCTTAAGTGTGATAAATATGACATCATCTCTCTTCTACGAATCTTTGTTAGAGTCATAGTTAGTGATATATTCGATGATATCAGCCATGACTATGTCTATGTTTATAGGCTCATTATCACTTTCAGTATATTCAAGAGCAATGTACTGAGGACTTGTAATGTCTTTCTCCTCCTATCTATGAGGTGTGTTGGTATGAAGTAATTTATTCTCATCACTTGTTGACTCTGCTGGTAGATCCATAAGTTGCCTCCCTTTAGATTCTGTCATTTTGTCCAGCTCTATGAATTTGTTCTCTAATACTTTGTATGCCCTTATTTTGGCTACAAATTTACTTGAATGCTTCTTGAGTATTTATTTGATCTCTTCAACTTTGGATTCAGGAGGAATTAGTGTCACTAGTACCCTCTCCCTTGCTTCTCTTTCAGTTTGAAGAGCATATGACCATTGTTGGTATATTATTTTACCTATCTCTTTAGGTATTTGACTGACAAATTGTGCAGGTGCATATTTTTTCTTGATCATTGACTTTATAACTGCCTCTTGTATCTTATTTTGGTCCTCTGGGTTTAGTGTATCCCATTGTCTTATTTTCTTATCAGTCATTGTACCATGTGTAGCAATGGATTTGGCAGCTTCATCAATTGTTTGATTCCTATAGTTCTTCTTTTCTACATGAGGCTCATCATCTTGAGTGTCTTCTATGTCAGCCTTTGTCCTAACCAACCTTTTCCTCTTCTTTGGTGGTGTAGTTTTCACAGTTTGTTGCCTTGTTCTCTTAGCTGGTTGCTTCCTTATGTAGGTCCTTACTTGACCTTTCTTAAGGGGTGTTGTATCAGTTGCAGCAATCTAATTTCTTTTCTTCTAGTGCCTCACCGATGGTGCCCTATTCATCGGTTGTCTCTGGTTGTTCTTGTTCATCATCTGTTACCATTAGAATCTTCTTGAGATTCTTAACCATTTTATCCTTTTTGTTTACAGTCTTTTTGATTTCTAGGCCTTGTTTTATCTTTGATTTGGCCTCTTCATATGTTCCAAACCTTGGTTTTTTTATATCAATGGGCTCATTTATTAATGCCTCAATTACACTTTTAGCTTGATCAATATTGATCTCATAATCCAATGGTGCTAACAAAGATGTCCTCGGTACAAGTAGTTTGATATGGGTGAAATCCATGTCCACCATAAAAACATATTTCATCTTTATGTTCTTCTACAAGTTGTTTAGGATTCCTAGTCCTTTCCATCATCTTTTCCTTGAACTCAAGGAAGTAGGTAGACATAACAGACTCAAAATTGTCTCCTAGCGACTTAATCAGTTCATTAATCTGTTAGGTTACCAGTTTGGTAATGTCCCAATTTACTTTTCCTACTGAAGGAAAGTATTCTTGAAAATAGAAAAAGATACACATGATAAGTGAGCCAAACTTACATGTGTTGTTCTTTGTAGACCTGATTGTGTTCATGGTCTCATCAAGTTGTTTTAATAGGATCTCACAAAGATCCATCTAAATTTATTTTTTCACTATCTTGTAAGATGTGCTATTGTTGTTGTAGAAATTTTGTTCAATCTGCTAGCTTGAAAATTTTTATACCCAACAATACATGCACCAAATTTTAGCTCTTCATCAGTGATTGTGTTCACTTTGAGACCTCTATTGTCTCCTTCTGCATTGGTGAGTTTTTAAATTTCTTTCATGGACGGATGCTTGTGTACCCTAGGTTTTTTGGTTATTGGATAACCAGTGATAGCATGGAGAACATCCTTGGTTATTTGTTTGAGTTGGTCTAGCCATAACTTCTTGTCATGCATTCTGCTCAAGACTAACCTTATCCATTTAGTTTTGAATTCCCTTGGGAAATTTAGGGCATTAGTTAACCCTTTTACTTCCAAGTGTTTGTGCTCTTCCTTCAATTTCCCTTTGGCATCACAAATATCCTTAAAAGATTCATCCATTTCAAGATCACCTATCTCTGTGACCTTGGAGTGAATATAATACCTAACATCTTCTATGAGCAAAACCCTAGGTGGGATTTTTGAAAATATGCCGGTTTCATCAGGTTTCGATGCAATTTCCAGGTAGATCTTATACTTGGGATCTACACATGTACTTTTCTTGATCAACTTAACCACATTCCTTTTATCATTCTTGATTTTAGCAGTTCTTGAGGTGGTGCCAATCATTTTTCAAGTTTTAGGGTATTCTAGAAATTTAGGGCTTTCTTGAAAAATGACGACAGAGATCTTTCGGTGCCTTTGATAATTAATTCAATTTGCAAAGGTGGTGAAAGATCTATTTTCTCTATGCTTAGATTGATCTAAGGATGATCTTCTTTCTTCTATTTAACCTCTCTATCTTTCACTCTGCTTTCTCTTCAAATCGCGGGTGAAAAATGAAGTTGTCCCGTCGACTTTTTATAGAATTTTTCCCTAAGTCTTTGTAATAAATTCTCAACGACTCATCAGGATATGAAGATGGGTTTCATCGGGAGGACTTTACAAGACATCGTTGGTGAATTTAAGTTGCCCAGGATAGTTGTTGACAATGTTGCTTGTTCTGACGAATATCGGTATTCTATAGTGACAAATTTTAACTTTCCTTTCTTACCGATGGGTGTCGGGTTATATTGGAAAATTAGTCACTTTGTGTGTTGACCAATGATCTCCGGTAAGTGTAGAACAACTTATCTTCTTTTTTCACCAATTATTTTCAATATGCGTATACCGATGGGGTTGATTTCTTAGAATTGTAACAAGTAACATAATATGCATCTTTATTTATGTAGATTTTGAATTTCTATCAATTTTATAATGGAACTGATGCAAAATATGACTTGGAATAGTGCAGTTCCATACTTACTTGTTAAGCTTAAGTGGTGGTGGTGATTTCACTAGATCCATTGGATGGGGTGTCATCATTTGCATTGTTTGGCCCAGCTTCATCATTGTTTGAAGCTTTTATCCTCATTTTGTCTCTTTCCCTCCAGATATCTTCAATGTTGTTTCCATTGGGATATGTGCTTGTTTCTGTCAATCGGTCCTTGCAATATTTATTGAGGTGACCAACTTTATGACAGTGCAAGCAAGCCATTCTGGGGTTTGACCAGCCTCTAGACCTTTTGGTCCATTCTCTCATGTAGTTTGTAGCAATGTGACCATATCTACCACATGATGTACAGTTTTTCCATGTATTGTAATCCCATGTATATTGATTACCAATTCTCTTTGGTTGATAAGGAATCTTTTGACCTTTAGGCTTCCATGCTTTCTTTTTCTTTTTCCATCATTCTTCAGATATGTGCCCATTCATCTTGCATGTAGGACAGTATTTGTCCATGTAGGTTTCCTTCTTTGGCTGTTCTATCTTACTCTTGCATTCATAAGCCTTATGTCCTTTCTTGTTACATTTATAATAGAATCCTATGAATGTAGGTGTAGATTTAGGAATACCTTTCATTTTACCTCAACATACATTTGATGTGTGCCCTTTCTTTCCATAGTGTTTGCATGTTAGCTTTCTTGGTATTGGATTTTCATAGACATTCTTTCAGTTTGCTTGATTGGATGATTCTCCATTTTTGGTAAAGCCTATACTATTGTTGTTGTTGACTCTTCGTTGTCCTTCAAGAAAGTCATCCATTATTTTATTGCTCACTTTAGCCTTTTTGATAATCTCATTATGTTGTTGTTGAATTCTAACCTCATGTTTTAGCTTTTCATTTTCTTCTCTTAGTTCACCGATAATTTGTATTCTCTTAATGAGTTCCATATTTATTTTGTTTGCTTCTTGACTCATAAGAATAATCTAATTTGTGAGATCATGGTGATGCTCAACATGTCTTTGAATTTCCAATTCATTTTCTTGTAGTTTCTCTGTAATCTTCCTTCTGTCATCAATATCAAGTGTTCTTTTTGTTTTAGCTTGTCTAGCATAACTCATCACATCAATCATTCTTACCATCTAGCTCTCTTGACTGATTTGTAGCATCTTTATTTTCTATATCAGATGTTGATTGATATCCTTTAGATTTGTGATGTTCTCTTCTGATGTATCTGAAATATTACTTGTATTTGATCCTAAAGATTTAAAGAAATTTGGAATCTCTTCTTCTTGATAATATTTTTCATTGTTGAGGGTAGCCATACCTTTCCTTTCATCCAACAACTCTCTCATCTTGATTCTAGCTTCTTTATATTGTTCATAGAAAATCTTTATCTCAAGATTTTTGTTCTCAATGTTCTTATCAAGTTTGTACTTCTCCATTGTATGATCTTTTCTCTTAAGCCTTTAAGCTTTCCTGGAAGAGATGAAGCTCTGATACCAATTGTTGTAATTAATGGGAAGTAGTACTAAGAGGGGAGGGGTGAATCAGTACCTCTAAAATTTTTAACACCTTTCTTAATTAATCATTAGTAATCATACATTACTATATTAGTGACCATTAATGTTGTTCCTTCTTATGTATGTATTGTTCATTCATAATCTTTAATGGTTTGCAACATTCATAGAAACATTCATGAAAATAATAAACACATAACACAAGATACGGTATCGCAGAAAACTCCTCTTAGGAAGTAAAAATTGTAGTGGGGATGACACCCACAAAACTTCAATATCTACAGATGGAAGGGAGCTAGTTAAGGCTTACAATTTGATCACTACTGATGATCTACCCTATTAGGAGTATTAAGGTGGGACCTGTTAAGATCTACTATGTTAAGAGCTTTAGAAACACTGATTTAAGTGTGCACTTAGTTATGAGATTTTACAATAGGACAGTTAAGCCCACCTTTCTTGAAAGGATTTCATTAGTGTACTACACTTGTTAGAATGAGTAAAAATGTTGACCTGACTACATACAATCTATAAGTGCTGATTACAGATCCATTGAAGCTCTCAGAATTATAATATCACCTTAAGTGATTGATGAATACCTTTTCTCTACTCATCGGTAGCCTCTGTTCTCTTCTTGAAACTAACTTGATTCTATTTCTATCCTTCTGAAAAAATTCTCTTGTTTTGTATCTAGTTTCTCTCATTGGCTACTATCTTCATTGAAAAAAAAATATTCTCAATGGATTGAGCACCTATTTATACAAGTATTTGACCTATCTTGGAATCACGCATTACAATGTTAACTCTTCGATCCAAGGTTTACAACTTGACCTTGATCTTTAGTTTGCATGTTTTAAATTAGTAAAAATAATTAAAACAATAATAAATACATTGCTTCTTTCACACATAATGGATTTAAAAGTAAATCATGAAGCTATAAATACAACTTTAGTGATTTATCTGACGTGGAAAGTCAGATCCACTTTTTGCGGGATATAACTAATTATTGGTTATTGGTCGTTGGGTTGAACTTGAAGTCTCTTGGAATTCCTTTGTTTGAACTATTCATCAGGTTCTTTTTGTCTATCAGGTTCCTCTTTGTTTTATTCCATCGGCTTGCATTGTTGTTACTCATCAGGTTTCCTTTAACCTTTTTGTCATTGGATAACACTTAACAGTGTTTATCGGGTAACCTTAGTGTCGAGTGGTGTTTTTCCCTGTCTGTCGGTGTGGAGTAAACCAATAAAGTAGATCATGTTTTCCCTTAAGTATACTAATGGAAAAATATAATGCCTTCAACCTCGACCCTAACCTAGGTCAGAATCGACCTTGATTTTGACACAGGGTCCAGATTTCAAGTTTCCAGGGTTTCTGGATGTTGGGCTTCAAAAATATTTAATTCTCACTTCTGGGTCAGTTGTTTCAGTCTTCGGGGAAATAGATATTGAAATTGTATTTAATATAGGTCCACTTCTAGGGATATAGGTCTAATTTTAATTTAATTCTCCTATGTTGTCCTCTCTTGAAGATTGTGCCCTAGATTTGTATATAAGGAAGCCTTCTCCTCTCATTTTCTCTAAGTGAAATCTAAGTGTGAAGGACAAGCTAAGAAGAAAGATTTGAAGCAAGATAAATATATATTGAAGAATTCATCTACTCTCAAGCATCCAATCATTCAAGCACTTTCAAGCACCCAATTCATCAAGGAGATCTATTGGTAGCCATTGAAGGATTCAAGCTCTATGGAGACCTCTTGTTGAGGATTTCTCCATCGATATCCATGCAAACCTCCTCCTCTTCCAAGATCCATTAATGATTGGTGTTGAAGATCCAAAAGAAATTTTATTTGAGACATCCAACATCCTACATTCTAAATTCTACGTTCATGTGGTGGATACATACTTGTGGATCCAAGGATTCGAATCTGCCACAAGGGTTTCTATACAAGAAAGGTGAATTTATTCACTTATTTTGTTTATCTCTGTAATTTTAATTATATTTTAAGGTTAATTCCAAAAATAGGGTTTGACCAAGGAAAACCCCTCTCCCCCAACAAACAAACCATTTTTCTTGTAGGGACAGTTTGGAGCAGCAAATTGGAGTGCAGATCCGGATAACCTTTTCGAAATAGATTTTCTGTCAGACTGTGTAAGTCAAAATCAGAAATTATGGGTCACAATCATAACATTTGGGTCAAAAGAGACATTCATTTCTGGGTCAGAATCAACATTCTATTCTGGGTCAGAATTACAGATTCTGGGTCAGAATCAGAACTTTTGGGTCAAAGGTGACTTTCATTTTTGGGTCAAAATTGATCTTTCTTAGAAAACAAAAAGATTTATGGCTATTGTAGATCTCACAGTTTCAGTTTAGGAATGTGAAATTCAACAATTCATGAGACCATTTGATAAGGTTTTTAGAATATTATTTTTTAGAGGTATATATTTTATTCCATTATTGGTTGCAAACATTTCCAGATTTACACCCGTTATCATAAAAATTAAATGTACGTGGATAATATGTGCATAGGGGTATCTTTTATGTGTAAATATCCATTGTTCAAAACCCTATCTAAAGAGCTATCCATATTTTCTCCTTACATTTTGGTGAAGTAGCGATAGACAAAAAAAACAAATTTTTCTGTCGGACTGTGCAGGTCAAAATTGGGCATTCTAGGTCACAATCAAAACTTTTGGGTCAAAAGTGACATTCATTTCTGGGTCATAATTGAAATTCTATTATGGGTCAATTCTGGTTCAGAATCAGAACTTTTGGGGCAAAGGTGACATTCATTTTTGGGTCAAAATCAACCTTTCCCATAAAAGAAAAAGATATCTGGGTATTGTAGATCTCACATTTTTGGTTTAGGAATATGAAAATCAACTTTTTAAGATACCATTTCATAGGGTTTTCAACAGATTCTTTTTCAGAGGTATATATTTTATTCCATTATTTGTTGCAAACATTTCCATATTTACACCCCTTATCATAATAATTAAATTTAAGTGGATAGTATGTGCATAGGGGTATCTTTTATGTGCAAATCTCCATTGTTAAAAACCCTATCAAAAGAGCTATCCATATTTTCTCCTTACAATTTGGTGAACCTGTGATAGACAACTCTTTCATTTGGGTGTTAGATTTGCATCTTATGTTAGATCTTACATGCATTTAAAAGTAGATTTATTTTATGCTCTTATATGTCAAAAATAAAAATCACAAATTTCTTTAAAAATACAAAAACATTTACATTTTTCATGCTTGTAATGTTACTTGGTGTTCAACATGTATGATTTTTTTTTTAATATGTTGATGAGGCTTTTGTTGTGAAAGAGGATAGATCCCATAATGAGGTACATGGAAGTTAGGATTAAATTTGTTCGAATAAGATCACCATGGATCCTATTCCTATTTCATCCTCATCCATAACATCTCCAATTGACCTTTACCATAGGGTGTGTGCATGGTTACCTTCATGTTCCACTATTTGCAACATTGATACACCTAGAAAGACTTCATTTAGTGCATGTGATGTTGATTTTTCCTCTCTTGTATTACCTTTTAAGGATATATTAGAGCAAGAAGATGACTCTAATATATCTCTTTATCGAGATGAGTTAAGGATTGATATTAATTCTTCTTGTAATATATGTCTTTTCTATGAGCCTACTTTAGCATATAATTTACCTTCTTTCCCCTTTAGAGATCAAGCTTTAGTGATTTATGGCACTCCTACAAGGTTCTTTATTGATAGGGATGACAATCCTCCTATTTGGGATGAACCTTTGGATTTGGATATTGATTACTCTCTTCCTCATGAAGCCATTGTGGATGATTCCGATTTTTGGGATGAACCCTTGGATAAAGACATTGATTTATCCCCTCCTTGTGAAGATTCCTTGATACAAGAGGATGATTTATTAATGGATGACATATTCTAACATGATGGTGACTCTTTTTATAAAACACACTCCCCTTATGTAGACATTTTAGAGAAAGAAGAAGACATTATAGATTCTTTACCTCCATTTGGGATTCCTTCTAGTGATGAGGCATTAGTGGAGAATGATATGAATTCCCTTATTGCTCTACCTCTTAGTGATGATCTTATGAAGAATCAAGATCCTACCTCATCTCCTCCTAGGATGTATTCTTTTCTTCCTTCTTATGAACCTGTTTGTAGTGTTGAGACAACTAACATGGTTTATCCAAAGCCCTTGTTGACTATTAAAGGTTTTCCTCGCATTACTATCAAAGGTAAACCTATGGAGTCTTTAGAGTCTGTCAATGATCAAGATTCAATAGCTCACACCTATCATACAATAAATAACCCTCAACCTAATCTGGTGGTTCTTACTTCTTTACCACCTTCTCAACCTATACTTCCTCCTCTTCCCCATCTTCCTATCTAGGAGTGTGATTTTATAAACCAATTGTGCAATACCCCTGCCAAGATTTCTTTATGGGAGATTTTTCAAACTTCACCTACCTACCATGAAGCCTTTCAAAAATCTCTAGAAACTCTTCCCACTCTACCTCATAATCAAGAGAACATCAATGCCTTCTTACAGTGCATGTGTGCTACCCTGGGTCCTCCTAAAATTGCATTTACTCAAAATAATTTACCTTCTAAAGAAATACATAATCAATATGATGCTCTTATGGTTGTTGTTAGTATCAATAAGAGTATCATTCATAGGACCTTGATTGATAATGGATTTGGGCTTAATATTTGTAGCATGGACATGCTAAAAGTGATTAAAGTTGATCTTTCAACTATTCAACTTGATAATGCTCCTATACATGGCTTTGATAAAATTGATAAGGAAAGTTTGGTCATCATTACCTTACCTATCAAAGTAGGCCTGGTCATCCTAAATACTCTTTTTCATGTTATGCTTGGACCTCTTAATTATAACCTCCTTTTGGGTAGACCTTGGTTTTATGAGATGCATGTTTTTCCTTCCACCCTTCACTATAAAGTCAAGTTTATTCACAACGACATGTTGTATACAATTCATGCAGATGATGCACCAAATCCTTGTTTGAATATTCAAACCCACAATATTCCTATTCCTAATAGTAATCCTTCTTCCTCTAATGCTCTTCTATGAGATGATTGGGGAACCTTCAATTTTAATCCTACCTTTATTGGAGAGTATAAGGTTTCTGATTTTGATTTTATGAAGCAACAAAGATATTTTTCTTCTACTTCTAATTCCCTTCATAATAACTTTGTCACTTCTTTTACCCACTAGGAATCTGCCAAACCTACTAATGATGACATACTAACTACTAAAGTTCCATTGACTCCTTCTGATATGGCTTGTCGTTATGGTCATGGTTACCATTTACTAGTTAAAAAAGGATTCCATGGTCAAGGATGTGGTAAGCATAGATGAGGCCAATTTAAGGCCTATCTGGTTTATAATTTCATTTTTTTTTATGCTTAGGACTTAAGAACTTCATGAGTTTTCATAAGACTTCTTCAGATTGTTTATACTTATATTTCAAAACTGCTATGTGTGTGTGTGTGTGTGTGTGTGTGCGTGCGCACGCACATTTTAAGTTTATGAATATGCTATCTATATGTTACATGGTTATATGGAATGACATCGTGTATCATTTTGTCCTGCATTAAGTTGGGTGGTTTTTCATATAGACATGTGATAAGAGCAAGGTAATGAATAAAAATTATTATGGATTCTATCTTAGATATGTGTGCACACTAATCTCTTGTAAAATGGTGAGTTGGCAGGCAACGAAGAATTCAACATCAAAGGATGAAGTGGTGCCATAAAGAGAATAACTATTTTTGGGACTCATGATGATTCCACCACTATCGGTCAGTAGCGGTTTCTATTGTAGACTGGGTCAATGCACATTAACAACCATTATGGAGTAAATCTGACAATGGTGCATTCCTAGATTCATGTGCAATTGAATACAACTTGTTCCTACATTTAATGATGTTGATAGTGTATTTAAAGATTGTCATATCCCTAACATTGGCGAATCCTATTCGCAAGGAGTTATGTTTTAAAAGTTGTTAAATAAGCTGGAGTTTTTTATTTCTTAGTTAGTTAGTTTTTATGAGAATCTTTTTGTAATCCAGTAATAGAGAAAATAAAATCTTCTTGCTACATTTTGTATCTATGTTTAATCATTGAATAAATGAGATGTTCAGTTCTTAATCTCTGAGTTTTGTTTCATTCACTCTTCCGTGGGGGCCCACATGGGAGGTGAACTTAGTTCATAGTTTAGTAGGAATTATTATTAAGTTAATTTTAAGTATTTAGGACTTTGTTTCTCTTGTAGCCATTTGGTAGCATAATTTTTGGTTGTTCCTGCAGCATAAGCAAGTAGTTAGTTTGCTATCATAACTTGTTCTCAAAGCTTTAGATTAAAATGTTGATTCCATTTCCTAATTTAGTATCTCTTTCAGAATTTTTCATTGTGTAATTGGGAATGACACCTAAGATGGATTATAGCATATACTTTTATGATACCATTTAAAGCTTACATCCCTGGTCGATAATTCAATGAGTTCAGTATGCTATTTCTAGTATGATAATTGGCGTTGTCTTGTTACAAAGTCACTATAAGAAGGATGTCCAATCCTTAGATACAAGGGTATTATACTGACCAGTCAAGCATAAAGAGGGAATTCAAATGACCTTACAGAATAGGGGGCATGAGAATTCTTATGGATTGGGATTTAACAACACATCAATGTTACCAACATCTCAAATAAGACTTCAAAACATGATGACCCTATGAAGGAACTTGACCAAGAATTTATTTTTCCTAAAATCCTTCATGCTAAGATGATTACTAGACCTAAACACAAAAATAAACATAGTTCACACTTGAAGACTCTTCCTTTTTGTTTGTATCATAGATTTCATGATCACTCTACTAATGAATGTCAAGATTTACATTATAAGATTAGGCAGCTCATTGATACTAAAGTTATTTATATATCATGTGACAATGAGTTGTATTTCAATCCTGTTTTCTCTAAATAGCATTTATGTTCCTATTATGGAGCTCCAAATTATGTAAACAATGTTAGCCTAACCCATGGTGGCTCGTTGTCTTTCCTATTTTTGTGAGTGATATAATAGGTCCCCTTTCATTCTTGTTCCTACGCTTGGGGGGCAAGGATGCCATCTCCTTCTTTTATGTCTTTCTAGAATCCACTTTTCCCTTGGTTAAGAAATATATATCTATTATGTGATATCCAATCATACATGAAAATTTTTGTTTGAATTGAGGATCTATATCCTTGATCATAACCAATTTAATTGTTTAACATTGGGTTCCCATGGTTGATAAATCTCTCACCTTGGAAACTGAATAGTATGATATCCCTCGCAAGGGTTACTTTTTCACTTCTTGCATGATATATCTTTGCATTCATCCCTTCCATGGCCTCATAGGAGTTGTGACCTTCTTGACTTGGACTTGGTGTTGTCTATGGATATTGTCTTAATGTTGTTAAAGAAGGCTTTATCCTTGTTCTTTTCTTTCCTTAACATATCAAAATAGTATTTATTTTTCAATCTTAAGGAGGGGGGCATATATACAACCTCCCTCATTCTATATTATGCATTTTTGTTCTAACCTTTTGTTTTTCAGCATGCTAAATCCTCAGAAGGTAACACACATAAGTTGCTAAATCTTGAAGAGATATGCATCCAATTACAATTCAATATGCTAAAATCCTTTGAAGGTAACATAAATAAGGTGCAAAATCCTAAAGAGATATGCATTTTACAAATGTATTCCATGGTGATATGAGGATATGGATCCATGGGTACTTCATAAAATCCATGAGAAGATGCACCACATACATACACAAAGCAGCTAGAAGGTGCACAAATTTATGGGGTGACTATCAAGTTCTTTCTTGGTGGTCCATCCTATCCCTTTTGTGGTTCACAGTGAGATACACACATCTCATTGGGCAAGGTAATAACATGCTCTCCCTTTTTCTCTTTGAATGGTGATGTTTCTCTTATCATGATCTTAGGGTTGATAAAGACTTAAGTCCCTAGGGTCTTGAGGATTCCTTTGTCCCTTTTTATTTTAATAAGATTATCTTTTCTTTATGATCTCCTCTACCAAGAGTTTGCATCGAGTCCACACTCTTGCTAAAGTGGGGGCTAAATGTATAGTCAAAAAATTGAAGCACTTCCATTATAGACTGGTTTAGCCCTCCAAGTAAGTGGTTTGGGGTCATTTAAAGAACCTTGAATGGGTCTTTGACTTGGATCTAGCTTTCCTCCCTGCTCTACCCATTTCCCACTTCTCTTCGGCCTGATTCTGCATCCCAAACTACCAACCTAAGATTTTTGACCTCAGAGTTAGAATCAACCTTTCTGGGTCAAGGTTGACCTTGACCCTAACCTAGACCTAGGTCAAGGTCTACCTCGACCCTAAACTAGGTTAGAATTGAACTCGATTCTAACCCAGGGTCCATATTTCAAATTTTTGGGGTTTTTGGATGTCGGGATTTGGAAAGATTTAATTCCCACTTCTGGGTCAGCTTTTTCAATCTTCAGGGAAAAAAATCTTGAAATTATATTTAATATAGGTCCAATTCTAGGGATATAGGTCTAATTTGAATTTAATTCTCCTATTTAGGTCTCTCTTGAAGATTGTGCCCTATATTTGTATATAAGGAAGCCTTCTCCTCTGATTTTCTCTAAGTGAAATCTAAGTGTGAAGTACAAGATAAGAAGAAAGATAAATATCTATTGAAGCATTCATCTACTCTCAATAATCCAAGCATTCAATCACTTTCAAGAAATCAATTCATCAAGGAGATCCATTGGTAATCATTGAAGGATTCAAGCTCTATGGAGCCCTCTTGTTGAAGATTTCTCCATCCACATCCATGCAAGCCTCCTCCTCTTCCAAGATCCATTCAAGATTAGTGTTGAAGAGAAAAAATAAATTTTATTTGAGACATCATACATCCTACATTATAGATTCTACATTCATTTGGTGCATACATACTTGTGTATCCAAGGATTAGAATCCACCACAAGGGTTTTTGTACAAGCGAGGTGAATTTGTTCATTTATTTTGTTTATCTCTGTAATTTCAATTATATTTTAAGGTTAATTCCAAAAATAGGGTTTGACCAAGGAAAACCCCTCTCCCCCAAAAATCAAACCATTTTTCTCGCAGAGATAGGTTTGGAGTAGAGAATTGGAGTGCAGATCTAGATACCCTTTTCGGCAAACTTTTAGGGTTAGGAAATAGATTTTTTGTCAGACTGTGCAGGTCAGAATCAGAAATTTTGGGTCACAATCAGAACTTTTAGGTCAAAAGAAACTTTCATTTTGGGGTTAGAATCGACATTCTGTTCTGGGTCAAAAATCATAACTTTTGGGTCAAAGGTGACATTCATTTTTGGGTCAAAATTGAACTTTCTCAAAAAAGAGAAATATTTCTGGGTTTTGTAGATCTCACAGTTTCAGTTTAGGAACATGAAAATTAATAGTTTCTAAGACCGTTTGATAGGTTTTTCAATAGATTATTTTTCAGAGGTATATATTTTAATCCATTATTTTTTGCAAACATTTCCATATTTACACCCCTTATCATAACAATTAAATGTAGGTGGATAATATATGCATAGGGGTATCTTTTATGTGCAAACATCCATTGTTCAAAATCCTATCTAAAGAGCTATCCATATTTTCTCCTTATACCAACATGCAATCTCATCAAGTACCCATTATAGTTTTCACATAACTCAATCATTTCACTAGGTCTTCTTGTTATCTCCTCTTTTCAAATCTTTTTCATCAATCAATTGATATGGTACTTTACAAGATAACAACTGTCTTACCAGTTAAGGTTTGACATCAATGGAAATATAAAAACTGTTTAAATTGTAGCTTCTAACAATCTCCATCTTTGGCATTGATGGAAAACACATGCAAGAAACACATGCACGGTTACCGAACAATCCAAATAGTATGTTCTATAAACAAATTTTCATTAATGTCCTTAGATTCATTATGATTCTCTCCAATACAAATATTTTCTCCCTCTTGGATAGATTTCTCTTTGTAGCTTATCTCTCTCTATTTCTTCTCTAAATATCTTCCTCATAGTATAGTTCCTGTGTAATTCTCCCTTTTTGTCATATCTCCCTTAGTATATCTCCCTCAATGTTTTCATGTCTAATTATCCCAATTTGACAAAAATGCTAAAGACATACATATTCATCATGTAGATATCTCTGTGTCAACTTTCTAAATTCTATGCTCCCTCTTTCATCTTTCTTATGACTGATCAACATCTTGTGCATTACTCTTTACAACTTTAGGCAACTCCTAAAGTGTGACCATCTTTGAATCAATTTATCAGATATTTTGCTAAATACATTTGATGCAATCACTCCATGTGATCCTAGTTAGCCTTAGATAAGGGAATCACCCCTAATTTACCTCTCAGATACTCATGAGAATCCTTAGGTAAAACCTTAGTAAATACATCTGCCAACTATTCCTTTGTATTTACATATTCAAGTCTAATTTCTTTTTCTTGTACCAGCTCTCCCAAGTAATGATACTTGATAGCAATATGCTTGGTCTTTATATGCATCACAGGGTTCTTTGAAATATTAATAGCACTTGTATTATCACAGAAAATAACAATTGTTTGAATGATCTCTTCCTTCATTCTTTTCAATAATTTCTTGATCCACACTATATTTGAATAATTCACTGCTGCTACGACATATTTAGCTTATGTTATTGATTGAGAAATGTAGTTCTATTTCTTGCTTCTCCAAGAGACTAATCTCTCTCCTAAAAAGAGTGCACCGCCACTGGTACTCTTTCTATCATTAACATTTCCTTCCCAATTGACATCTATATAAACTTTCAGTTCAAACTTCTCATTCTTCTTATAATATAATCCATAGTCCTCTATTCCCTTCAAGTATCACATAATCCTTTTCACTTCCATCATGTGACTATCTTTAGGATTTGCAGAAAATCTTGGAACAATCCCAACTCTTAATGCAATATCTGGTCTACTATGGACATGATATTGTAGCTTCCCAATCATTGATCTATAAAGGGTTTGATTGACTTCAACTATCTCATCAGCCTTTGATACTTTTTGTCTAGTAGCCATAGGTGTACTTGTAGGTCTAGAGTCCTCAATGCCAAAGGTTTTTAGTATCTCCTTGATATATTTAGATTGAGTATTGTAGATACCTTTCTTCATCTGATATATTTGCAATCCAACAAATAATTTGATCTCTCCAAACATAGACATCTCAAATTGAGTTTGCATCTCATTTGAAAATGTTTGGCATAAAACATCTTGTCCTCCAAATGTGATATCATGAACAAATATTTCAGCTAACAGTATCCCTTTACCTTTTTCAACCTTTAAGTATAGATTACTATTGACATTAGTCCTTGTAAATCCAATCTTGACTAAGTAATTATGCAATCTCTAATACCATGCTCTAGGGGATTTCTTCAATCCATACAATGCTTTATGTAGCTTGCAAACCATATTCCTCTTGGTTGAATAAAAAAACCCTTTATCTTGTTCAATGTATACCTCTTCTTCCATTATTTGATTCAAAAATGTTGATTTGACATCCATTTGATATACTTTGAATCCTTTATAAGCAGTATAAGCCAGTAGAGTTCTAAATCCTAATCTAGCAATTGGGGAAAACATATCACTATAGTCGATGCCTTCTTCTTGTGCATAGCCTTTGCATACCATTCTGACCTTGTTTGTTATAACTTTTCTATATTCATTTAGCTTATTTCTAAATATCAACTTGGTTCCATTAACATTCTTGTATTTTGGTCTAGGTACTGGTGTCCAGGTTTTGTTCTTCTCAATTTTCTCCTATTTCTTCATTCATGGCTTGTATCCAGTCTTCATTATCCAAAGCATCTTTCATAGATTTGGGCTCAAATTCACATAATAAGAATGTCTTTTTTTTCAATTTTCTTCTTGTCATGACCCTTGAAAATTCTTCTCCAATGATTTTATCTGGTTTATGGTGTCTTCTTACATATCTTTCTAGAGTAGGCTCTGGTCTCCTTTTGTCTTGTTTTTCTTCCTCAGATTCATAATTCAAATTCATTTTAGGTTCATTTTGTGTCTTGGCTTCTTCCTCACATTCCTTGATAGATTCTTCCTTATGCTCGACAACCTCTTTCTGTGTCTCGACATTTTTTAACTATTTCTCGGCAACACCATTTTGTTATTCGGTAGCTTCTTTTTCTAGTTTAGGAAAACTGTTGGGCTCTCCTTGGTTCATGTAAATGAAATATCTATATTCTTCATGTTCTTTCTTGCATTTAATTTCATTATTTTCTGCATATTCATCAATTCTAACATTTGCAGTTTCTACAACTTTGTTAGTGTTAGAATTCAAACACTTGTACACTTTTCTCTTAGTGGAGTAACCTAGGAATATGCCACTTTTAGCATCAATTTTTCCATTTCTCACTCTTTTAATCTTACTAATGTTTACCAAATTCTCAAAGTTCACATGACATAGCCTGCTATTCCATAACCATATATCATCATATCTTGCAAACAAACATGTCTCATCAGATAGATATAGATAGAACAAATTACCTCTTGTTTGTTCACCACTTCCAATTAGTTCACTAGTAGCATCAACTATTTTAGCCTTTTTTTGATGGAATTCAACTCGGTATCTAGATGTGTTCAACTGAGAAACACTCAACAAATTATAGTCAAGTCCTTCAACCCAATAATATTTTTCACATGTGATCTTGTCAGTCATTTTTAGTGATCCTTTTAATTTCACAGGACATGGTTTGTCATTAGCAAACTTAACACTACCACCTTTTACAATAGCTTATGGTTTCAAGTTTACTTTTACCACTAGTCATGTGATGTGAGAAACCACTATCAATTGTCCATCTATCCCCTTTAATCATATATGAAATAAGTGCAATTTTCTCATCCTCATTAGAATCATCTGTCATAGCAACATAAACAACTTCTATATTATTGTCATCAGATTCAAATTCAGTTTCTTGTTCAACAATATAATAGGAGTTATTACCTTTGTCCTTATATTCCTTATACTTTTTGAAATATCTGTCATCCCTTTTGTCTTTATACTTGCTTTCTCTTCTTTCATCCTTGTCATTCCTGTCAGGACATCTTGCTGCAATATGGCCAACTTTGTAACATGAAAAACAAACTATGGGAAGTTTACCTTTGAATTTTCCATTTCCTCTCGGTAGTCTTCTAGCCATAAGTGCTTCAAGTTCATCAAGATCATCATCAGAAGTGTCACTATCATTATTCACATGTCTTAATTTTTGTTTCTAAGATTTATGAAGATTCAATTGTGATTTGAATTCAGAATCAACATTGTGAGGAGTGAAATTATAAAAATTTGATAATTCAAAAGTAGTAAGTCTACCAACTAAACCTTCTAGAGTTAAGTTGTTACCAGGATTACATCTCAGTTCTTGTATAGTAGATACTCTAATAGCATAAATAGGAATTAGAGTTCTTAGTACCTTTCTAATAAAATATCATCATCAATAGATCTATTAGCTCCTCTAATAGCATTTACAACCTCCTTAACTCAGCTACAATATTGAACAATAGTTTCACCATCTAACATTCTCTTTTCATCAACTTACCTATCAAGCTTTCAGATTTGGCTCTCAGTACATTTGTATCACCTCCATAGATAGTTGCCAATCTATCTCACATTTCTTTTGCAGTATTGTAGTCTTTTATATCTTCAAATTCAGGATAACTTAGGGCTGATGCAATCTCCAACATTTCTTGGTTGTGTTCTTGTTTTTCTTTCATCTGTTGAGCTGTCATAACTATAGGCACTATTATGTAATCATGTTCCACATAGTATTTTCCCGCTTCTCCAATTCTAGCTAGATGTGACTACATCAAAATTTTCCATGTAAAGAAGTTCTCCTTGTTCAGCCTCGGTACCTCCTTTTTATACATCTTGGTCTTTAGCTTCAAGTACCTTCAAAATTTTATCACAAGCACAACAATTCTCTTATACAAACTATTAGAATGATTGAGAATAACTAAGAGGGAGGGTGAATCAGGTATCCTAGGTCAATATGTACCAATTGAACTTTCAAACACTTTAACCAACTCAGATCCACTCAGTAATCTACTTGGTCTCTATAGCATATAATCTATTAGAGATTTTTCTTGTAGAATCTCAATGTGACAATTATGCTTTACTCTTAGATTCCAAAATTTTGATTCATGCAAGTAAAAGTATAATTGATGAGTATTTATCCTCCATCTTCTTTGAGCTCCATAGACTCAGGCGAGTGTACCTTCTACGAGTTACTGCTTCTCAATAAACTTATCAATGGATCAAGGGTTTACACTCATTTGTTCTTGTTTTTTACTGCAAAAACTAATAACACATTTTGCAAATAAATATGACCAATCTAATGCAGATCTCAACAAGCCAGACCATGAACTTGGCAAGGGAAAATAATAGTGAAATAAGGATTCTCATCCTTCTTCTTTTCGAGTTCTAGAGTTAGGTAGGCTGACCTAATGATTTTATCTCCAAGTAATCAACACAATGAGTTGTATTATTCATTACAATTTATAAACATATATGTTCTTAATAACATAAATGTAAATGATTATATATATTTAAGCTTGATTATGATAACTAATTATTCAAATTCTAGACCAGTGACTAATCTAGGGCAGAGAGTCAATTGAGATATACTTTTACAAAAATTAATTAATTGAAACACACATGAAAATAAGATGGGGTGACTTACAAACCATCTTCTCATTCTCACACCCATGTATCAGATTCCTACACAAATATTTAGCCCTCTGAAACTATTTATAAGATTTACTGCCTCCTTGAAAGAAATTCACAAATACTATCATAGTTACCTTGTAACTAGTACATTTAAAAGTCTTTATAGATTAAAAAAACAAGAACATAAAAACAAATACAAGAATACATCATCGATGTTAAAAATTAACTTCCATTTGTATTTTATTAAAATAATTATACTTCAGTACATTCAGAAAGACAAAAAGACTTGAAAGTAGACAAAAATTAGACGTTTGCCTCACAGTTGTGAATTCATCATCCTTTACAATATCTTACAACTTTGTATTTATAGAGAGCACTAGACATCTTGGAATCCTTAAAGATAAAGGATGAAACAAGCTTTGGATGGCTAGGAAAAACCTAAAAAGTACTAAAAGACAAAAATACAGTTACATCTTAAGTCGGTGGAGACGAAAGACTTGAGTAGCTGATTCGAAATGATTCCAAATCCTTGGTAGTTGGAACCTTTGTACGCAAATATTCTGGGTAACATCTTGAAGTTGTTATGAGACTTAATGACTACCAATACATGCTAATTTACACTAGTATTGCTAATGATTACCCTCCATGTGCTCATTGATCAGGTGTCAGGTGCCACTTTACTGTTCATCTATCACATCCAAGTCAATAGTTGATGGCTTCTTTTTATTCGGCTTGTTGATTTTATCCCATCGTATAAATTCAAATTCTTAAGGCCAATTGAAACCTTGTAAGCTTTGTAACTGCTTTATCTACCTTTCCTATCTGGCATCACCGATAACCTTGACATCAATAACAAACTTTACAAAGTTTGTTTCTACTTTGAAAGCTTCATTCAAGGTTTTATTGAATCTGTTCATGTCTAGGACACTATCATCTGTCAGGAATGCCTCTTTCTTAGGCAATAGAGTATCAATTTCTTTCCTCCATTCCTTAACATATTTTATCTGATCATATTCTCCTTTAATTGGGGGGATAAACCTGCTAAAATTAGCCACAAACATACTGACCCATTCGTGAATCTGATAGGCTTTTCCCTCAAAGAAAGACAATTTTGTACAAATTATCTTTGGGAGATCTATCCTATGTAGTTTTAATGCTTCTAGCCTCTCAAAAAGTGATCCCCTTCTTGACCATGTGCCAAAATATAGATCCAAAGTTAATATGTGTCCCTTTACCTCTATTTCTAAACTAGATAATCTGTTGTAGGCCTTGTGCACTAGGTCAACCTTTCCCTTTAGGATATCAATCCTATGCGGAAATATATTTAGTAATGCAACTAGAGAAACATCATTCTTGTCTTGGTCTAGCTTCTCTATTTCTTATGGGAAGTCTTCAGTAGTCTTCGTCTGAACATATACAACTTCCTTGGCTAGAGTACGAAGATCTTTGGGAGCCTCTTCTAATTTCTTATTTAATACCTCCACTTTCCCATGTAATGACTTGATTTGAATCAATCATCTTTCTCTATCCTTAATCACAATAACTAGATCATCAAAGAGTTTTGCATACCTTGTAGAGAGTTATTCTATTTTTTCTTGATTAAGATGGGCGAAGTGGGTGACAACCTAGGAGATCTCTAAGTTAGAAGTATTCTGAACTATCTAGATAATTTTATCCCCATTCATCTTCTCTTCAACACTGACCAAGGATGGTTTTTGTGTTCTTGGTGCCAAAGACTACATGGCTAGATTCTGGGACCTTGGATCATATCCATGTCCCCTAATCATCTCCTCAATCTGAGTCTCAAAGGACAAGTTAGCATTTGGCTGCTTCCTAATTTGATCAATTATAAATGTAGAAGCCAAATCCCACCTTCGCACAACTAACATTCCACTATACTTGACTAATTTTCTGGCCTCTTCAGGTGTTATTGTCTCATTTTCAGGATCATAAGCTTTCAAAGCTTGTAGGAATTCACTTTGCACAGTATCTCCCCCTATCAATTGCAACTGTGCTCCTACTTCTTATTTCTTTCTCCATATCAAGAAATTCTTGAATTCATCAGTCTTGATGAATACAAAATTACCTAGGAACTCTTCTTGATGGACTTCTCTTTCATCTTAAGACAATTGGAGAGGAAAATCCACTTCTTCTTGGACATCATTTTCTTTTTTCTTCCCTTCTCTGATCTTTTTCCTCAAATTATGGTGATATTGTCTATCACTAGTGATTAAGGAACTCACTCTATCCATTTAATTTTCCTATATATCTACTTGAGAGGGATCCCCTTGTTCTACTCTATATTTCTTCCTTGGTGGCTCATTTGTCACCTCAGCATCAAAGACCTCTACAAGATCAACTTCTATGCTCTATTCTACTACAGGTGACTGGTTCATCTGGGGAGGGCTATGTATTGGGTGTCCTCCCTCACTATCTTCTTGATGCTCAGAGGATGAATTTTTCTTAGGACCTCTTTCCTTATCTTTAATCAGTCCCTCGACTTGGTTGTACAAATTATGATATGACTCAATCATCTTTGAGAGTCTTTGCATATGAGGTAGTCCTGGAAAGAAAACTCCGAAAGGGATCCCTTTCTTCTTCATTTCTTACTCCAAGTATATATGATCTTGGTACTGTGTAGCTCTTCCTGGTGCCTCTTCATCCTCCAAGATATTTCTGATTAGGTATTCTTCAACACATTCTTCAAGCTCTTTAGTAGTAGTGATGCTTGGGGTTAGCATCTTCTTAGCACTTTTGATAAAATCCTCTAGATCTACATACCTACACAATGCATTCTCATCATGTACTGGCCTAACCATTTATTCACTGCATCCATGGCCCTTTTCCCAATGGTAAAGTTATCCACTTTGAATTGTCTGGGTGTGAAGGTGCCTTTTCTATGAGGAACCAAATGCTCCTTGTCTATCCACATTAGTTTCTAGATAAAATCAATTATGGACACTCTTTGAGTCACATAATTTGGAAGTATGTGTGGGGTATGGGAACATCCATAAACCCTAATCAGGGTATAAGTCTTCTCACAATAGAAGTCACCCCAATTGTGATCTTCTAGCCATTTGTCTACATATTGGCAAGGTCTTAGAAGCTGAAGAACTCTAACTGATAGCCTAGTTACATTGAGGCCCATCAAGTCTAGAAGTGTATGTACAATCCATTTATCAAAGCCACAAAATTCATTCTCTTTTGAATTGTAATTCTAAACCCAATCTATAATTGTATAGGGTTTGGCTGGCCTTGGAAAAGTGTTCTAGGTCTCAAGAAATCTATATTGATGCAATCTATGTTGAAGTATAAAATCAAATGCATTAAAAGAGAATAATTCATGAACTTGGGGTTGACCTTATTTTGAATACTAAATTAGGCCCTCATGCATTCTATTAATGACATATTTTATGTAGTCAAAGTCTTTGTTGGAGTGGGAGTTATAAATATCTAGTATGATCATCAGTAGATCTGCAGGTAGCTTTTCAATGTGCCCATCAATTCTTAGTACCCTACACAACCCATAGTATATATACTTCATGTAAAAATAGAGGTCTTTAAATTCATATGGTGCACCCTTAGAACAAGGTATTGGGGCCACATAATTCTTGTTCAACCTAGGCACATGATTTTGGACCAACTTACTAACTATGTTGACCTCCCTGGTATATTTGTCCTACAACTTGGTCACATCAATCTCTATGGAAGAACCATGGTAAATGCCAAATGATTTCATGAAGGATGCCCTATTCAAGGTAACTAAGGCTATTTCATTTCCTTTTCTAATTGTCTTAGAGGTAGGGTCATATTTCTAAGCTAAAGTTATTAAGAGGTCAACATCCACAAAGACATCTGGGACAATCAGCTTAGCTAATCCTAATGTCTAAGGGTTTGAAACTAGAATCTTCCTATCCTTATTACTTTATAAATAATTGAATAAATGAAAAATAGAGCACATAAGAGTGTTGGGATCCCTACAATTATACATATTATCAGTAAAGGATTCATCATCTTCCTTTTTTCTGATTGGTTCCTGGTAGTAGAGCAACAAATTCATCTGAGAAGTTCCTCTTTCTCTTCTGTTCCTCCTCTGCATCCTTGCCCTCAACACTGAATGAATCTCTACTTGACTCATATTGAATCATCTTTGCTAATTTTATAGACAATTATTCTCTGAGACACAAGCTTCTTTTCTCTGAAACTTAAGTAATTTATTTTCTCTGTACTCTAAAAACTTATGAAATTTCTTGACTGTGTGCTCTAAAAACTTTGGTAATCAGAATGTACAAAGACTGCCTCTATTTATCATTGAAAATTTAATGCACCAGTCTAGTCAAGAACCTAGAAATCATTTCTAAATCACTTCAACAATTAATCTATGTGTCTTGATATTAATTTTCTCCTATCTATGGTGCTTGAAGTTGATAGGTAATGAAATTTGAAAAGCCCAATTGGAAAAGTCGCGAGTGATTTTTCAGTTTTAAAACCTTATTTTATGTAAAATGACTTGATATGCGATCAGATTGGTCTCTTTTTCCTTCCGTTAAATAGCTCAATGGATTAAGTGTACTCTATTAGAATATTTCATCTTTATTAACCCTAGCTTTTATATTGCTTCCTTGAAATGGTGTGAGACAAAATACTTATGATTTTACCATACTCAGACCCTAGTTTATCTAGAGATCACATGACTGCTTCATCTCTTAGTCGCTGAGAGTTTTCTCTGACCTAGGTTACAATAAGAGATCTAGCACTAGCCACATGATAAGATGTTGATCTAGGGATCTTTATAGGTCGCTAAATGGTTTTCTTAACTCTGATTTTGTTCTGAGATTATGTGCTAGCCACTCATTTTAACTTTACCTATTTTGGTTTATCTCTTAACACTAGGTAGCTCATTTATTCTTACCTCTAAATCGTTGAATACAATTTACTAGTCTTTACTTTGACCATGATCAAATCTGGAGATTTAGAGGTAAAGGAAACCACCAAGTCACTGAATAAAAATCTCAACCCAAGTCTCATCTTGAGATCTAGCGCTGGCCATTCATCTGAGATGAGATCAATGATCCTCGCTAAATCCCTGAGATTTTATCTTAACCTTAGGTTTATTCAGAGATCACACGACAAGGAGAAAAGATAACCCTATTCTGAGTCTAATTTTATCTGGAGATTCAAAGATAACTAAGTCTCTAATCGCTAAGCATTTTGACTAACCATGGATGTATTCAGAGATCACTCACCCACCAAAAGATTTAAATCATGTTAATGGTTAAAATCTTATCTTGTCATCTTGGGTTTTAACTTCAACTTGACCTTAAGTCATCTGGAGATTACGTGAATAGGAAATCTATAAGTCACTGGATGTTTTAACTAACCTTGAGTTTATTCATAGATCATGTGAAAGCCACACTATAAAAACATGATCTATGCCTTGCGCTAAATCTTTGAATCATTTTGTACTTTCTCATATTTTCTGGAGATTATGCAACTACCCTTGGTCTTTCTTTTAATCTATGGCTCGCACTGAATATCACAATCTTTGTCTTTAACTCTAGTTTGTTTTGAGATTATGCGACCAAAGGTTATCTCAAAATCTCATAATGTTTGGGCTAACTCTGGTCAATTATGGAGATTCAAAGATAAAGGATATCTCTGAATCACTAAAAGATCTGCTTAACCCTGGTTTTATTCAGAGACTTTACAAACACCATAGATTATCTTAGCCACTTATACATGTGTCTGTATCTTAGCTCAAGACCTCTTGATTTTTTAATAATCCATGACCTCTTGACCTTTTCTAGTGATTCAGTGCCAGAAACACATCTCTGTCTTTATCAATGGTCCAAATTAACTCATGGAAAACCCAACTTGGCTTTGATTTAACCACAACTGACCATGGTTCTTCTATAGATTTAGCGACTAAATAAACTCTTAGTCACTGAATATTTATTCTAACTTAGATTTAATCTAGAGATCACGTGCTAGCACTCAGATCTTTTCTTGATAAATGATTAAATCCAAGTCTCTGATTCTTTTTGTACTTTACCAATTCTTCCCGAGATTACATGACAACCCTTGATTCTTCTTTGATCCAATAGCTTGAACTAAATCTTGAGACTATCTGCTTAACCACACTTTCATTATGAGATCACACAACCAAGCTATCTCTGAATCTCATAATAAACTTTACTTGAATTATTCTCAAACACAAGTTTATCTAGAGATTACATGACAAGCTTTATCTCCAATTCTCTAAAGTATTTTCTAACACTGGGGTTTATTCAGAGATCATGCGCAGACCACACGATCAAGCAAAGGATAAAACAAGATCTACGAATATCGCTTAATCACTGAAGAAAAGCTTGACCTTGGCTATTATTTGGAGATCACGCACTAGCTGCTCATATGGAAAAGATCAATGATCCTCACTAAATCTTGCAATGAATCACTTAACTCTAATTTGATATAGAGATCACGCAACAAAGCACAAAGTAAACTCTGTCTTGACTTCGGGTTGGATTACAAGATTACGTGACAAGGCTATCTCTGAATTGCTAAATATTTCTTATAACTGAGGTTAAGTCATGAGATCTAGTGCTATCCACATGATTAAAACTGCATCCATGGTTGTTGCTAAGTCTTTGAATCTTTGATCCAACTTCGTATTTGTCTAGTGATTACACGCCAACCGCACAATGAGATCAAGATAAACTACCTGTGCTTAATCTCTAAATGGATAAGAGCATATTCCTTTCTTCTCAAGATTAAGAGATAAAATCTTGCACCAAGTCTCTAGACCATATAGAATATCTGCTCTTGATCACGAGATTAAGAGATAAAGGGAAATCCTAAAAATCACATGACTTAAAATCACCTAAGTTACTCGACAAAAGTAACTTCAAAATAGAACAAGTTGAAGAAGGTCTAGGGTTTTTTGCATGATTAGACACAAATTACCTAGGGTTTAAGGTTTTTAACCATTTTTGCACCTCATTTCTTGAGAATTAGACACTTGCAAAAAAATTTGACGGTAGACTGGAACAGACCTTGACATTTAATGCACAAACTGACACTGGGAACCAAAATTTTTAGCAAGACTTAGAAAAACTAGAAATATACCCAACAGTGGCTCTATCTAAGGATGCTTGAATGCAATTTCATAGCAATAATTATAGATCTATGAGAGGTAGACCACAACCACACTAACCTACTGCAAAAGAAAACACACAACTTGGAAAGAAACACACAACATAAAGAAAATACACCTATACATAAAATACAAGACTACTGTGCATGGAACAGTTTGATTCAATTGAAGAAGTTTTTCAAAAAAATTCCATGCACTAGAAATTCATTTTCTTCATCCTTCATATTCTTGAGAATATATGAATCCTTTTCGAATGTCTGATAAATAATGAAGGTACCTAACCACAAGGATTCAAATTTCTTATGCTTTCCCTTGTCTTCAGCCCTGGCATTCCATTGAAGAACCAAGTCACCAGGTTAGAATTTTCTGTCATCATCCCCTTTGTCAAAAAGATATTTCATCTTTTGTTGTAATCTGATATTTTTCTTTTTGGCTATCTCTTCTCATTTCATCCAATTCTACTAATTGTATCATTCTTCCTTGAATTGTCTCAGATACTTCTAATCCCTCATCTTGAATGAACTTATAGAAATGAAGCAAGTTGTTTACAAGAAGTTTGGATTGAACACCATACACTAATTCAAAATGAGAATTTCCTATTTCCATTTACATAGTAATCCTTTTTTTCCCATAAGGCAAGCTTCAACTTTGCATGCCATGCCATCTTGTTGTTTTCTAGGGTCTTTTTAAAATTTTATAGAATACTCTTATTACTAGATTTTTCTTGCCCCTTGGCCTGTGGATGGTAAGGGGATGAATATGATATCAGAATTCCCATGTCAAAACAAAAATCAACAAACTCTTCTGATCTAAAGCACATGACATTGTCCATTACTAGTTTAAGAGGGACACCAAACCTAGTAATGACATTATCCATCAGAAAGTCAATCATTACTATGCTTGTAGCCTTTTTAGTTGGAACTGCCTCAACCCACTTGGTAAAGAAATAAGTAAAAACTAAAATCCAACTATGTCCCCCACTTGATTTTTTTTTCAAATTCTCCAATGAAGTCTATTCCCCACATAGAAAAAGGTGCTTCTGCAACTACAACATTCAACAATAGGGCACCTGAAAACTTCATCTTGTTAGAGAATTTTTTACATGGTTCAGATTTCCTGAAAAAAGAATGGGAATCTTTAAATAAATAAGGCCAATAATACCTAGCCCTTAAGATCTTATGAGTTGTTACGCTAGTTGAATAGTGTCCCCCACATATCCCAAAATGCATTTTCCTCAAGATCTTTATAGATTTTCCTTTGTCTATACATAAAAAAAATATTCCATCCCTATTTTTCCAATATAGGTCACCCTACAATAGTACTTATTTCTGAGCTTGCAATCTCAGATTTCTCCTCTAGTTGTCAATCAAACCTTCAAGTCAACTTGCATGTTTTAGAAAATACACAATGTTAGTATGCCAAGACTGCATCTCAATAATTTTAACTACTTCTCCACAAGTATTAACATTGTTTACTTGGACTAGATATAAATTATCTTCTTTTATTAGCTTAGCTAGTCCTAATCCCCTTACCATCCTAGTAATGTGAATTTCTAAGTCAAACTCCTAAATTTTGTTAACCCACTTGCATATTTTCCCTGTAACTTCACTTTGGACCAAAATGTCTTTTACTATAGCACGGGGAACATATGCATTAACTTTATCACATACTAGGTAGGGTCTAAATGCTTTGAATTATTTCACTAAAGCATAGGATTTATTTTCCATCAGTTGATAATTCAATTCATCTAACTATAATGACTTACTGAAGAATGTTATTGGATGCTCAAAACCCTCATCATCTTTCTGCAATAGCACTGCTACAATAATATGAAAAGATGCAAATGTAAATAGAGAAAAATGTTTCATATAATTAGGAGAATTTAGAATAGGTTCTTCTTGGATTTCTTGTTTAATTTTTTCCAAAGCTTCTTGTGCCTCCTGGTTCCACTCAAAATTCACATCTTTCTTCAATAGTTTGACTATTGGTTTGACTAGCTCTAGAAAGTTGGCAATAAATCTCCTAACAAAAATGATTTGGCCTAGGAAAGATTGCACACCTTTAATATTTTTAGGAGCATGTACTTTCTAAATAGCTTCAAATCTTTCTAGATCTATTCTTACCCCTTCTTTTGACACTATATGACCAAAAAATTTTCCTTCAGTAACAACAAATTGACATTTTCTTAGGTTCAGTGATATCCCATATTCTAGTGCTTTAATTAGGAACTTTTCCAAATCATTGCAATGGTCTCGTGCTCTTTTTGAGAATGGTGTTAGATCATCCTGGTAAACTACCATGAGGACATCTATAATATCCTTAAAATCCACATCCATGGCCCTTTGAAAAGTAGCACCAACATTCTTTAGACCAAAAGGTATACAAGCATATACATAAGTTCCCCATGGAGTAGTAAATGATGTCTTGAATTGTTTAGAATACTTGACCAGCACCTGGTTATACCCAGAGAACCCATCCATCATAGACAATAGATCACATCTAGTGACCTTATGCAACATAGCTTCCATATTAGGTAGGCCATAATTGTCTTTCAATGAAGGTACATTAAAGTTTCTGAAATCAACACATAATCTTATGTCCCCATTCTTCTTTCTTACAGGGACCAAATTTGAAACCCATGATGAATGTCTTATGGGATAAATTATGCCTACATCCCTTAATTTCATCAACTCCATTTGCATCTCAGTATCCAATAGTGGGTTGATAGGCCTCTATTTTTTCCTAAATGGTTTCACATCTTCCTATAGTTGGATGCCATGTTGAAATAGGTCCTCTCTGTAGGATTTGAGATCTTCATAGGACCAGGCAAAAACATGTTTATACTTTTTTAGAAACTTTATCAAATTTAATCTCACATTCCCATCTATCCTTTTTCCTATTGTAAATCAATTGAGGGGATGCCTCTGATCCTAAGTTTATTTCCTCCAAATCTTCTACCTTGGCATTGGACTTCTGTGACGTGTAATTATCATTTATACTAAACATGCCCTCTAGTTCAACTAGTCCCTTAGGAAAATGAATAGAAGCTAGTTGAACAACTTCTTTATCAAATATGTACTCTTTTTCATCTACAGCTCCTATCAAGGAGTCACAGTAAATCTTTTCACCATTATATTGATCTCAACACTGAATAAATCTGAGGATATCATCATCATCCTCAAAGACTTACCAATTATGGATATGGTCAAGCACTGCTAGCCTATTCTTGACTTCCACCATAGATATGCCAGCAAGGGTAATGTCATAATTATTTAAAGCAATATTTGCAAGAAAATATTCCATAATATTGTTTGATCTCTCTACCAAAAGAATGCTAAAAGCATCAAAGAATTATAATCTATCCTAGATAACATATTTATACAAATTTAATCTGTCATCCTTAGAAACATACTTTGATATAATCTGAGCTATGATGAGTTGGGAATCCCCATAAACTTGTAAGAATTTAATACCATGCTTGATGGCAATATCCATTCCCAATATTAATGCTTCATACTCACCTTTGTTGTTGGTATAATGAAAGGCTAACAGGAAAGAGTACTTAAAAGTAATACCTGATGGGGAAATAAATAAAACACCTGATCCTGATCCTGATCCTTCTTAGGAGAATCCTCCATCAAAGTACATCTTCCACAATCCATCTTGTTGCAACAACAACTCATCCACTATTAGGTTAGTGTTTCTCAATTGTGGCTTGATCTCTTCAACAAAAAAAATTTCTATGTCAATATATACACAAAAATTTTGTTCATTAGGCATGACCATTTCAACCATGACAAAGGAACGAGGCTCTCTATACAACTTGACCTTAGTTCTATTCATAGGAATTGTTACATATGAAAAATCCAGTTGCAATCTTCCACCCGCTGCTCCTGCCCATTGTCTAGACAAAATCATACCATAATGATATTTTGTGTTTACAAAAACTATGTCCATTCTACAGGTGGCTTGAAGGAATGCATCAATTTTGACTTCAATATCTTTTAGTGTTCCTATCACAGGAACCTCCATGTTGTCCATTGCATAGAAGCTTCTAGCAAGAGTATTGACTTGAAGGCCCAGTTCTTTCATGACATGATATGGCATCACAATAGCTATAGCACAAGAGTCTATCATGCAATTATTTACTAGAAAATAATTTATCATCAAAGTAACATAGAAAGGATTAGCTGACAATGGTTCTTGAGTGATCACATTCTCAATACAGATATTAGAGAGTTCCCTTATTTCCTCTAGGCCTTTTACTTGTTTTTTTCCTATTCATTGACAGATGGGACTTCTCTTTTATTATTATTCAAGGTCAAGGACACTTCTTCTTGGTTTGACTTAGGGACATCTTCTATCCCATTTTAAAGTACAAGTGCAACTTCTTTATGTTCTTTTATCTTCAACATATCCATCATTGAAACTGAAAATTTCAATTGAGTAAGAGCATGTTTCATGTCCAACATAGGCAATTCAGAAGATACATCACCCATCCTTTTACCTTTCTTGGCCTTATCAGTAGCCACTTTTTCTTCTACCTTCCTTTCCTCTTTATCCTTCTGAGCAGAAGAAAATTCAGCTTGCTTTGCAAATTTCTTTTCTTCACTACCCTTTCCATGAGATTCTGCAGAATTTTGTGGGGCATCCTCTTTAATGAAAACAAAGGCAAGTTTTCCTTGACTAGGCTCAACTATTCTATTTCTTAGATTGTATGCACCCCTATCTTGGTTTATTTCTTCTATGGTTAGAGATGTTTTCTCTTCATCACTTGGTAATCTGAAATGGGGATGCTCTTTGTCATCACCCACTGCATTGACATTTCTTTGTGATACAATACCAGTCTTATCATTTGGATCAGAGATCACTTGGGGCTGGTATAATAGGTATTTACTTCTTCTATTTCTCACATCTTCAATAAGTTCACTTTTTTTAGGAGACCGAACATAAGGTTTTCTTACAGTGAACATATTCATATCAGGACTTTCTTGTTCAAGACCTGTATGTTCATTTCTCCACCCCATTTGATCAGCTAGGGCTTGGGCTACAACACATTTATAGGAGGAATGAGGAATGTTACAAGAGGCACACAAAGGTGTGTTCTCTAGATAGTTTGTGCTATTTATTTTTATGAGATCAGGGGTTTATTTTGTCTTTTGTCTTTCTTGGTTCTTAGGGATTGGCTTGCCATGTTTCCAATTTGTTCTATATGACATGTCCCTCAGATTAGGTTGTTTATCATACCTTTGATATTGGTACTTGTTGTCATGAAAGAATTTATGATTTTCCTCCATCTTATTAGTAAGATCTTTCACTGCACTTACTAATTTATCAACCCTACCATCTTCCTTAATATGTTTTCTTGCTTGTCCTTTCTCTTTCCATAGTTTTCCATCCTCTCTCTTCCCCATCTTCCCCAAGGCTTCCCTATTACTTTCAATGTCAATTTTTTTTTAATAATATTCTCTCAAGGTATGAGGGTTCTTATGTCTAAGAAGATAGGACATCTTCCCATCAACAACATTCAAGTAAGTAGTTAGACACACTTTCTCATCTAACCTTAACACTTGGAATATCTTGTTCATAGCCTTTTGGAACCTATTGTTTAAAGATGACATGCTTTCAATAGGGAATTTCATAATGTTATTAAATTCATTCAACATGTAACCAAAGTTAACATGTTCTCTATATTTTTCCCTATAATATTTAAGAAATTCCTCCCAAGATGCTATGCTAACATTAGGCAAATTTCTAAACCAATCCCTGGCATCTTCTATCAAGAATTGCACAAAAAGCTTCATAATAACATCTTCATGTTCTATTTCCAAATCAATAATCTTATCTATGAAAGCTTTTAAATGTTCCTCATAGGTTATGACATTATTTCTTGTGAATCTAGGGATTTAGTCTCTTACCTTATTAGGGATCATATTAGGATGACCAAAGATTCCATCAAAGAAAAGAGGTTTGTATCTATCCAAATGGACAGATCTTCTTTGGAAACTTCCCAAAGTATTGTTTCCACTTGGTCCTATTGCACCTCCTTGATTTTGAGTATGCTGAGGGCCTCCTTTATTTAGACTAGAGATTTGAGCATTTGGACCAGGACCAGAAGGTTGAACACTTGGACCAATACCACCTAGTGGATTTTGCTACAATGTCCAAGTAGTGACATGCATAGAACTACTTGCAGTAGTATTAGTAGTATCATTTAATAAATCTATCCTCATCTTCATATCAACTGCAACAACCTCTAATTCCATCTTTTCTAGCTGCTTAGCTAGACCCTCTTTGGATTTTCTAGATTGGTCAAGTTATATGTCCACTTGATACATTCCCATAGGGATATTTTTTCTTTTCTTAAGATCACTAATATTTATGCCAACATATTTTTGTTTACCTTTATCAGAGACATCTTTATCCCTTTTCTTGAGCTTTGCATTTTTCTCAATCTCATGTGGGTGCAATTGTCTCATGACAGGTCCTTCTTCAAACTCATCTTTACTAGAGTTTGATCTCTTATTTACATCTTGTTTCCTCAAGGCCTTAAGATCACCAAAAAAATCTTCATCTAGGCCCTTGACCTCCTCATTTAGGCTTTTAGCCTTAATTTAATTTCTCCTTGTATCTACCAAGAGTTCTTCACTCTCAGTTAACAAGTCATACAATTATTATTCACTCTTTTTTCTTGCATCTTCTATCTCTTATTCTTTCTCACACTTCTTTCTTATCAAATCCATGACCTCCTCACATAATTTATCAGAATCATAAGATGTTGTCTCAACAACAAATGTCTTTCCTATTTGTTCTAAATTTTCTTGTGTAGGGAAGAATCCTGCATCTATCATCTCTCCATCTCTGAATGGATCAAAAGATATGTCATCTGTATAAGGAATTATTGGCCTTGATTTCTCTACACTCTCAGATGAGGATGACCTTCTCTTAGGGATATGGGTTTCCATTCTCCCCTTTGAAGTATTAGGGGAATTATGGTTTGATCAACCTCTTTTAGACCATTGTCTCCTTCCAGGTGTATGGAGCTCTTCACCTATATCTTTCTCTAGGTTAGATCTACAATTAGACTTGGTGTATCTTTTCTGAATGATCTTTAAATTAGACAAGTATTTTCAATATTTCAATATGAAAATCATACTGGAATGCACAGAGTTAGAGTCACCACCCACAACAAGTAAGGGAAATAATTTACTTAAACTGATCTAAAAATGGAGCAACATATCGTTAGTCTCTATGAACTTTGGAAATCCTATTTCTAACACCCATTTGTCCCCAGTGGAGTCGTCATTTTGTTAGATATTTTTCTTTTAGAATCTCAAAATAGAAATTATGCTTGAATCTTAGATTCCCAACTTTTGATTCATACAAGTAAAAGTCTAATTGATGGAGATTTATCCTCCTTCTTTGAGCTCCACAAACTCAGGTAGGTGTACCTTCTATAAGTTACTACTTCTTAGTAAACTTATCAATGGATCAAAGGTTTACAATAATTTTCTCTTGTCTTTTACTTCAAAAACTAATAACACATTTTGCAAATGAATATGACCAATCTAATGTAGAGCTTAAAAAGCTAGATCATGAACTTGGCAAGGGAAAATAATAGTGAAATAAGGATTCTCATCCTTCTTCTTTTTGAGTTCTAGACTCAGGCATGATGACCTAATGATTCTCTCTCCAAGGAATCAAAAAAATGAACTGTATTCTTAAATAAAATTTAAAAACATATATGTTCTTAATGACATAAATGTAAACGATTATTTAGATTTAAGCTTGATGATGATAACTACTTATTCAAATTCTAGACTAGTGCCTAATCCAGGGTAGGGATTCAATTGATATATACATTCACATAAATTAATTATTTGAAACATGAAACTAAGATGGAGTGCCTTAAAAATCATTTTACCATTCCCACACCCATGTATCAGATTCCTACACAAATATTTAGCCCTCTAAAACTATTTATAATATTTACTCCCTCCTTGAAAGAAACTCACAAATACTCTAACAATGACCTTGTAACCAGTACATTTAAAATACCTTATAGATTAAACATAAAAGAACATAAACAAAAATAAAAGAAGACATCATTGATGTGAAATGTGAACTTATATTTTTATTTTATTAAAAAATTTCTATTTTGGTACATTTAGAAAGACAAAAAGACTTGAAACTAGACAAAAATTAGAAGTATGCCTCGTAGTTGTGAATTCATCATCCTTTACAATATATTACAAGTTTATATTTATAGAGAGCACTAGAAATCTTGGGATCCTTAAAGAGAAAGGATCCAACACACTTTGGATGGCTAGGAAAAACCTAAAAAGTAGTCAAATAAAAAAATACAGTTACATCTTCAGTCGGTGGAGAAGAAATGCCTGAGTAGCTTATTTGAAATGATTCTAAATCCTTGGAATTTGGCAGCTTTGTCCGCAGATATTCTGGGTAATATCTTGAGGTTTTTATGAGACCTAGTGACCACAATTACATGCTAACTTACTTAGTCTTGCTGATGATTACCCTCCTTGTTCTCATTTATCAAGTGCGAGGTGTCACTTTACTCTTCATCTATCACATCCAAGTCAATAGTTTCTGGTTTCTTTTTCTTTGGCTTGGTGATGTTATCCCATAGTGTAACTCCAACTTTTAAAGGCCAATTGAAACCTTCTAATCTCTCTAACTTATTTACCTACATTTGTCATCAAGCATCACTGATAGCCTTGACATCAATAAAAACTTTACAAAGTCTAGTTCCTCTTTGAAAGCTTCATCCAGGGCTTTATTGAATCTGTCCATGTCTAGGAAACTGTCATCTATTAGGAATGCCTCTTTCTTAGGTATTAGAGTATCAAATTCTTTCCTCCATTCCTCAATATATTTTATCTGATCATCTTCTCCTTTAATTGGGGGGATAAACAAGCTAAAATTAGGGCCAAACATACTTACCCTTTCCTAAATGTGATTGGCTTTTCCGTTAAAGAAAGACAATTTTGTGCCAATCTTCTCAATCATTTCTCCCACTTTGTAAACTATCTCTGGGAGATCTTTCATATGTGTCTTTAATGCTTCCATCCTCTCAAAAAGTGATCCCCTGCTTGACCATGTGCCAAAATAGTGATCCAAAGTTTCTACGTGGCCCTTTACCTTTTTTTCTAGACCAGTTAATCTATTGTAGGCCTTGTGTACTAGGTAAACCTTTCCCTTCAGGATATTAATCCTATGCTACTAGATATTTTGTAATGCAGCTAGAGCTACATCATTCCTATCTTGGTCTAGCTTCTCTATTTCTTATGGGAATTCTTCAGTAGTCTCTATCTGAACAGATACAAATTCCTTGGCAGGAGCGGGGAGAGCTTTGGGAGCCTCTTCTATTTCTTGTTTAATACCTTCACTTTCCCCTATAATGACTTGATTTCAATCAAGCATCTTTCTCTATCCTTAATCACAACAATTGACTCATCAAAGAGTTTTGCATACCTTGCAGAGAGTTGTTCTATTTTTTCTTGACTAAGATGGGCAAAGTGGGTGACAACCTAAGAGATCTCTAAGTTAGTAGTATTTTAAAATTTCCAGATAATTTTATCCCCATCCATCTTCTCTTCAAAACTAACCAAGGATGGATTTTGTGTTCTTGGTGCCAGAGACCACATGGAAAGAGTTTGGGATCTTGGATTGTATCCATATCTCCTGATCATCTCCCCAGTCTAAGTCTCAGAGGACACATTGGGATTTGGCTTCTTCTTGATTTGGTCAATTATAAATTTAGAATCCAAATCCCACCTAGGGAAAAGTAACATTCCACTAGACTTGACTAATTTTCTGGCATCCTCGGGTGTTATTGTCTCATTTTTAGGATCATAATATTTTAAAGCTTGTAGGGATTCACTTTTCATAGTAACTCCCCCTATCAATTGTAACTACGCTCCTACTTCTTGTTTCTCTCTCCATATCAAGAAATTATTGAATTCATTAGTCTTAATGAATGCATCATCACTTAGGAACTCTTCTTGATGGATTTCTCTTTCATCTTAACACAATTGGAGATACAACTCCACTACTTCTTGGACACCCTTTTCTTTTTTCTTCCCTTCTCTGATCTTCTTCCTCAACTGATGGTGATATTTCCTATCACTAGTGATTAAGGAACTCACTCTGTCCCTTTTCTTTTCATGTGTCTCTTCTTAAGAGGGCTCCCCTTGTTCTACTCTTTGTTTCTTCCTTGGGGGTTCATTGGTCACCTCATCATTAGGGACCTCCGTAAGATCAACCTCTATGCTATATTCTACTGCAGGTGTCTAGTTCATGTGATGAGGGATATGTATTGGGTATCCTACCTCACAATACTCTTCATACTAAGAGGATGAATGCTTCTCAGGATCTCTTTCCTTATCCTCAATTAGTCCCTTGAGTTGATTGTACACAGTATGATATGACTCAATCATCTTTGAGAGTCTTTGCATATGAGACAGTCTTGGAAAGAAACCTCCAAATGGGATCACTTTCTTCTTCATTTCTCACTCCAAGTATATCAGATCTTGGTATTGTGCACCTCTTCTTGATGCCTCTTCGTGCTCCCAGATGTTTCTTGTTAGGTCTTCAACACACTCTTCATGCTCTTTAGTAGAAGTGATGCTTGGGGTTAGAAAATTCTTAGCACTTTTGATAAAACCCTCTGGATCTACATACCTATACAAGGACATGCTCATCCTATACTAGCCTAACCATTTATTCACTGCATCCATGGCCCTTTTCCCAATGGTAAAGTCAATCACTTTGAATTATCTGGGTGTGAAGGCACCTTTTCTGTGAGGAGCCAGATGCTCCTTTCCTATCCACATTAATTTCTTGATAAAATCCATTATGGCCACTCTTCATAATGTTGAAAGAGAATGCAAATGATCAACAATGGAAAATAAAAAATAGACCTAGTTTAGAAAATCAAATTTTCTATTTCCAGTAAAAATCTTATGTTCGTACAATCTGTTTTAGATTTTCGGCCAAAGACAAATCCAAAAGATAGGTATTTATTAATTAGTTTGTTGATTATTTTTTTCAAAAGAAGTTTTTAAAATTTAACATAGGGTGGTGTCTCTTCACCCTAAAGGGGTGTGAAAACCATTCATCCACATATATAAGTGTTGTAAAATGTAAACAAAAAGAAACAAGAAGAATACTATTTTGATAGATTGGATATTTTTTATCAACAACTGTAACATGGACCTAATTGTATCATTTTTCTAAAATCAATAAAGAAAAGTACCCCTTTTCTCTCATATGTGGGAATAGATTCATTTTAATTTTTAACTAATCCCTTAGATAAAACCTATATATTTTCTTCAAAGTGATAGTTTGGTGTAGCATATTCCTTATTAAATTTATAGTTTCTATTATCAATTGGTCTTTTCATCTTGCATGGTTAAATTCAATTGATTGTGGCCACAATCAATTAGTCTGCCAATTTGAAAATTGATATTCAATTGAGATAACTGTGAATTATCTTAGGTTATATGCTCATTTCATAACACCTTTGAAGTGACATGTTTCTTGTAAAGTGTCTCTAAGGTTGTACATAGGGTTGGGATGAATTTGAATCTATTGCCAATGAGAATATAAGGCACTAGTCTATATACATATTGGATTATGATTATCTAGTTCATTGTTCATTGTTCATAGTTTTTTAATATTCTATCCATCTGCACTTTTCAATTTACATTTATATTCACAAACATTCACTTAACATATTAAAGCATTTTAGTTAGCATTTTGTGACACACTTCTTTCAGTTAAGATTTCTTTCAAGTACATTGCTATATTGTGAGAGAAAGAAGTTTGAAGTACACTTTATCCTCTATAAAAAGCCTTGAGATTAAGAGGATAAGTCTAAGGTATAGGATTACCAGCCTTGGTTTTGTAGAGCTATAATTGTAGAAGGTTCAGCCTTGTCTCAGTTGAAACCTTGTTATTTGGATAGATCACTTGGGTTTCCCATCATTGGATTGGCAAGTCCATAGGAAATCCAATCTATTGATTTGAGCACCAACATATTGGCGACTCCACTAGGGAGTTGTGTAAGAAAGACAATGTTGAAGATTACCTAGAATCTATGGTAACATAATTGAGACTCTACTGGGAGAAAGAAATCAGAAGACAATAAGTATTTTCCTTCTGATAAGAAGGTGGTGACTCTATTGAACAAAGCATTTCAGTTAGTGACTCTACTGAGGGAGGAAAATCATAAGGTGATAGGAAGACAACCTAGAAGGGATGATAAATTATATTTTAATTAGTACTAGAAGATCTATTACATGATGTTTAGAATTTTTTTAAAAATATTTTTTATTCCCAATACCAGGCCTTTGGATCTTAGAAAGTTTCAATGCATTTCTAATGAATTGTTTTCATTGCTTTCACAAAGGGTTCCTAAATTTTATGGAGATTATGATGAATCAGCTCTTGAGCATTTGGATGCTTTTCATATATTCCTTAATAATTATGAGTTTGATACAAAAGATGATGTCATTAAGTTGTTTTCATGTTCATTAAAAAATAATGCACAAAAGGAATATGAATCATTTCCTACACATTCCATCTCATCATGGAGGAAGTTTGAGCAATGGTTTCTTGATATGTTTCATGATGCTAGTAGTGAAGAAGATAATATGCATAATGAACATGAAGAAAATAAAAATTACATTATGGAAGAAGAATATTACATGTCCCCTTTGGATACATTCTTCAATTTGGAAACATATGAGGGAGAATCTACAGTACATGTGTTCATGAGAATGATAAAGATTTATCGGGAAATACCTTCAGATATTGGGCCTCTTGGAAGGGAATTAATGGATAAACTTCATGAGTTGGGAATATACCATGATTGTCAACTGATATATTTTCTTGATCAAATATGTAAATATTTGAGGGTAGAAAGGGATGAATATAGGGAAACATTTACAAGTACTCCAAATTTTAATGCAATTGAAATCTGTTATCAAACTAAAAGGGTTCCTATACATGAAAAGAATGATGTCATGGAGGAAGAGAATCTAGATCAGGTTAAAGAGGAATCTATACATGATGATATTTCTATGGAGACAAGTATCAATAGCCATGATGATGAGGAAGAAAAAATTCTCAGTACTGAGGAAATTTTAGATCTATTAGATATTGAATATCACAAATATGTTCAAAGAGATGGTGAAATTTGTTTCTCAATCCACCACACTAAACAAGTTAATGGATCAGTATATATTCAAGAGGTACCAAATCAAGAAGATAATAATTTCAAAGAATCAGATGACAAAGATGAAATAGAACAACATACAACATATGAACATAAATAAGTTTCAGATGAAGACTCTCATGAGGGTATGCCTGAAATATCCATGTTCTTAAATCAATTGTTTGAAGAGGATTTTATATGCAATCAAGTCCAACAACATAATGATGAAGCTAGAAAGCCTAATAATGATTTTGATAAAACCTAAAATATGCATTCAAAAGGTGAGATATCATTCAGTTCATCCTATGAGTGAGAGTTGTATCAGATTTGTAAAGATGAGATTAAATCATCCAAGCATAATTGATGAGAATATGTTGAAGGAAATTCTTGAAGATTATCCAAATATTGAAGATATTGGCATGGTTGATGAAATACATGAAGACACTCAAAAAAATGATCCATCTAGTAAAAGTATGTATTATGATCAACATACAGGAGAGGACACATATAAGAATGATCCCAAAATTCTTTAAAATCCATTATATAAGGAAACAATAGAAAAGGATGTAAGAAGAGAAGTAAATGTTTTCAAAAAGTTCATGTTACTGCATGATTAGAATCAAGTTTTCAATAGAGGAAAATAATAATATTCATTTTGGGGGCCAAGGGCCACCAAATTAAGTTCAGACAAATATTTTTTGAAGAGGATAATATGCTAATGGTCTGCTTCTCCAGAGGTAACTGGGCTCTCACTATTCTCACAAAGAACATACGTCCCTAGAAAGAGCTTGTTGGAGCTCTAAATTTTTGGCAAATTTTGGAGTCCTATAAAGTGATAAAAATCTAAAAAATGGAATCCTATACTCCATGCCAAATAATTGATGATATGATGGAGTACATGAAATGGGTTACAAAATTATGTTATTTCTCAATTAAAAGTTGAGGGATTAAGGAAGGAAGCTCCGTGACAAGAACAATCAAAATTCTGTAAGCGAAGGTTTTAGAGATGCTGGAATTTTGATTGTACTTGTTGTGTGTGTGTATTTGGGAACCTGTTGAGAACAACACAAACACTCAATAAGTCATTATATTAGTCCAAAAGGGTTAGAAAAGCATGTAAAACCCACTAAAACTGACCTATTGCCTGGTAACTAGGAGGAGTGTGATTAACAACATATTATCCCTCAGAATATGCTATAAATCAGTGATGAATACAACCTAGCATGAAGGATTTTTAGTTAAAAACAAGATAAAAAGGAGTGAAACAAGCATTCTAGCTCTAAAAGTGTGAATAATAACAATGAAATAGCATGAGATAATAAGTGAAATGCAAATCTACGATGAATCCAACAGCATAACAATGTGTTTTTGATCTAAATGTGAAGGCTTATTTTCTCTCAAAACAGGCTTCTATTTATAGAAGAATGGGAGAGAGAGAGAGAGAGAGAGAGAGAGATAGAGAGAGAGAGAGAGGGGGGGGGGGGGNGAGAGAGAGAGGGGGGGGGGGGACAAGGCTCATTTATGAATTAGAAGACTCATAAATGAATATGTAAGAGCCATTAATGCCCAAGGCATTAATAAGGCATGGGAGAGACATAGGCTTAAGGCATCTTCATTAATAAGGCATTAATGAAGGCCTTAAAGAGGCAAGGGAGGATGTAAGAGGATGGCTTGAGAAGGTGGACCTTAAGGAGGTCAAGCTTGAGAAAGTGGACTTTCTCAAGTGGGTTGAGTTGTTAAGTATTTCTTAATGGAATGTGACAACATTAGGAGGTGGGTTAGAGAAGAATTTAGGATTAGGATTAGATTAGCATGGGTGAATGGG
>MU227488.1:885759-900289 GCA_018584345.1 Thuja plicata
TTAATTAAATTAAATAGGCTAGGGGAATGGGTTATTTGCAAGTGAATATTTGATTTAGGGATTTATTTAATTCCTTTATAATTAAATACTATAGCCATATTTGATTTTAATTTGATTTGATTGGTCACAATTGATTTAAATTATATGGCTATAATAGGTAATATAAATCAGTGATAAAAATCACCTAGGATATTAAATAGATTTGAATAATTATGCCAAGCAATAATAGGGTCGTTTGGACATAATCAAGGGTATGATCACACTTAGGGAAAATAGGGTCCATAGTTTGAACAAATCAAATTCAGGTGGTTACATTTGCCCCTCTTTGAATTGATGTGCGAGCAATGCATTGATTCAAAGAAAGTTTTTGATTTTGACTTCAGAAAGATTGAGAATCTCATTCTTGGTTGTCGAATGAAATGTTGATGAGATCAGTCTTGCACTTGATCAAACAAAATTGATAAAATTGATTTTGAACTTGGTTGTCATCCAAAGATCAATAAAAGATTTTAAAAATACCAATTCTGAACTTGATTGTCGTCCAAAGATTGATAATATTGATTCTGAACTTGGTTGTCATCCAAAAGCCAATATGAAGCTGCCAGGAGGTTTAAAAATATTTTTAAAATAAGGAAACATAAGATATCCAGCTCATGAGAACCAAAGCTTTCTATCCAACAGTTCTGACTTGGTCAAGGAACTGTTATGCCCCTAGTTTGTTTGATAACGAAGTCATTTTGATGTTGTTTTGAGAAAAAATTTAATTGATGATAGTGTGACATGCCCCCTCAGGAACGAAATCGAAGGAAAAGAAATAAAATCCCTCAGTTGAGTAGAACAGAACAATTGCAGGAAGTGGTAGGGAAAGAAAGAGCGAAGTAGAAGAAAGTGTGTTTAAAAATAAACATACGATTAGCAAGTTAATTACATGAAAATATGAGTGATAAGAATGATAAAATGATGTTCAAACTAAGATTTATGATGAAATGTGCAACATTTACCAATGTGGAGAACAAATGAAGCAAACTCACAATAGTTAGAAAGTGTCACAAAAATGACACTGTGCTGCTGAAAACATCGTAGGCACCTTCAATTTGGTTCCCAATTGAGGAAAAAGAGAACACAAATGATTTTTTAGTTATCGGGAAGGAGTTTTGAAAACCCTAAATATCTCAAAAGACCCATATAAGCCTCGAAATTGACCATTTCACTATTCATTTTCACATTCATCTATAGCAAATCAGAGAGCTCTGCAGAGAAAATGGTGGTCCCCATGAGGAAACATCGATTCAAGCTTAGTCGACAACACCAACGACTAGCCGACTACCCACCGCTAGTAAGTACCTGAGATACTACCTTGTGAAATTTGAATTTTTGAATTTCATGTATTTTTGTGCATTTTATAGCCCCTAGAAGGTAGGATCACATCCTCTGAAACGCGCATCGCATCTGGTTTTTCCTGGATCGTATTTAGTTTTTCCCAGATTCTGTGTCACATCCAGTTTTTCCCAGTTCACATCCAATTTTTTAGATTTGGTCTTGTTTGTAGCTAGAATCCACCAGGGAATCACATCCTGGATTTTGAGGATCGTACCCCGCATTTAGGATCGCATCCTATTTTTCTAGGATCGCATTCCATATGCACAATCACATCCTGTATATCCAGGATCGCATCTGGTAGAAGACTTAGGTTTTTAATTTGCTTTGATTTGTTTGCATCCTGTGAAATTGGAATGACTTAGTAGAGTAGGAATGTGCCCTTTGTTGTAGATAGAATGCTGATGTTTTACTATGTTTGTCAATAATCAGGCCCAGTTTGAGGTAGTCACCTTTCGAGGCACTTATCCTGCGCGAGTTCTGGCATTGTCTGGTCGACTGTCATATGATGAGAAGACTACCATGATCCAATGTGGATTGCGGTCATTGATAGGTTTACCCGAGATCGGGGTAAACTGAGGGTTTTTGACTACTCTGGCTGAGAGATGGCATTCAGAGCACAACACCTTCCACCTACCCACTGGTGAGATCACTGTGACACCAGAGGATGTTTGGAGGATCTTGCGCATGCCCATGGTGGGACATGAGGTTTTCTTCGAGTCTAGAGCTGGCGTGGCGATCGAGACTGCATGGATATTCTTCTAGGATGATAGTATAGATCGTAGATACCTGTCCTGGGACTATATGGTCGATCACTATGATCGATTAGTTGTATACTTAGCTGGATTGGTAGGCAGCATCCTTATGCCAGACAGAGGTCAGCATGGTTTCCTTGTGGGCTGGGTCAGCATGGTTGAGCAAATGATCATCCACCGTCAATGGTTTTTCTGGGGGAGCTGCATATTAGCTCACATATACCGTGAGCTCCATGAGATTGTATACCACCATACTTGTAGCATAACTGTGGGTATATTGATCCTTCAAATTTGGGCCTGGGAGCACATCCCTATGACATGGCCGATATTTGATAGGTAGAGGGCACCAGAGTAGCCCTATGTGTACATGTACACAGGTCTCTTACAGAAGCCCCACCTGGGCAAGGTTGAGTATTGGCATCGATTATTCAATGATATGACAGAGGTTGTGTGGCGACCATACGTAGACTATGAGGTATGGAATTCTGATGCATGACAGGTGCCTTTCTTATGTCAGAGAAGATATTTGATTGGGCACACGAGATATATCATTCAATGCTTTTTGAACACTAGAGTTCCGAGGCAGTATGGCTGATGATAGGGCCGCACTGAGGATGTGGCAGTATATACTCATATCAGAGACAAGGTAGCTAAGTGGGGTGCACAGCTTACTTATGATACTGCCTCACAGGATATCTGAGATATGGTGGCGATAGACTGGGACCCTTGCCCAGATGTTGAGGATGCTGGAGTGTCAGATGGGTATGCTGTAAAGATGCTTTAGCATTCATTTCCATGATTCACAGTGCCTGAGGAGATTATTCCTCGTATAGAGGAGCTACTGGATTATGAGCTTGAGGATCAACCTGTCAGGGGGAGAGGCGGTAGAGACAGAGCACCAAGGAGACATGGGGGCTATGATGGTGGTAGGGATGGTGGCAAAGGTGGTAGGCATCCTTCCCCAGATGATAGGCATGATGGTGATGATAGGGGGGAGGTGGAGAGGAAGTGGATACTAGCGGTCTGAGTGGCAGTGGGCAGAGACAGCAAAGATATAGATTTGTTGCCCCACAAAGAGATCCTGGCCTGTTACTTACTCCAGAGTAGCGGAGATAGCAGAGATAGAGAGTGCAGGAGCAGGATCCCGGTAGAGATGGGGACCCTCTATCTATGTGCGAGTAGGAGAGAGAGAAAATCAGAGGTCAGATCATAGCTTTGGAGGCTAGGGTTACCACTGCTGATGCACTTTTAGCAGATAGGGATAGACAGCTTGAGTGGCTAAGAGCTGAAAGGGATACATAGGCCCGGACAACAATCCATCAGGGACAGAGGGTGATGTACTATTACACCTTGTATCACGTAGCAGTACCAGAGGGTCAGAGAGCACCCACTTTTTCTCATATAGCTCAGCAGTCAAAGGGGGCCATGCCACCTCTAGCAGCTCCATTCATGCCACCTCCTCCTCCTCCTCCTGACTAGGGAGAGCGGGTGGGCCAAAGTTGATATCTTGCACCATTTTGTTTCTTTTGAGATTATACATGTATATCTAGATCCTACTGCGATCCCCCATTTTTGTACATCACATTTATTCATATATATATCTGATTCTCATTTTGGCATACTGATACTCTTTATGCTCACTGATATACTGCATACTTTCTGATACACTTTATGATGTGATACTCTTTATGCTCACTGATAATATTTATGCTTGGATATGTACCATTTTTATGATGATATGATGTAGTTTCTGGATCTTGACATGTTTGATGTGGTAAATGTATCCTTTTTGCTTTCCATAGATGTGGTAAATGTATCTTTTGCACATGTGATGATATCCTGATCTTCTGATGACTTAGTTCATAGATGATAACATCATTTCATAATGTGGATGTGATGAGTATATTAATGATATGAACAAATGATATCTATGTGAAAAATGCAAATATATGTTTCTTTGGTTTTCCAGTTTATGCAGAAATATATGTATGGATGCACTTAGGATGTAGAAGTAAAAATGCAATACATGGATGTTTTATTTTTGTATTTTCCAGTTTCATTTTTCCAAATGAATGCAAAATGTATGCTATGGATGATATTAGTAATATAAATGATGTAATTAACTTGATATTTGTAGAAGAAGATAGAAACCATGTTGTGAGCTTCAATTTCCTTATGTTGTTAATACTGTTGAAAAATGAATCAGACAATCTTTAAATGTAGCTATATGAAGACTCTTAGGACTTGTCACTGATTTAGCAAATATTGCAACATTTTTATCATCATTGGGCACTTTTTGGAATGGATACTATCGAATAGTACAACCATCACTAATACCCACTGATATTATGATAATATGAATACTATGTTTTATATTGAAATGTTAGAAATAGACTTAGGCATCAACGCATAGAAGCCAGGATAAAAAAATAGTCACCTTCCTTTTAATATACCAGATTCTAATTAAGGCAAGATATTGAACCCGCAAAGACCTTGAAAATTCATATCCTTGGGTACATTATGATTTGTATACCTTAGTGAGAATCTGGCTTAGAAAATAGACAAGAAAATTGTGTCAAACTCACCGTTGTTTACACATAACAAAGATCAAGATATATGCAGCTATCCACCCATAGTGGTAGTTCTTACCATAAACATCCAAGTTAGGTGAAGTTTATAGGATCATATGAAACAATCACCATACGCAAAAATTCAATAAAACATTATGCCCCCAATCCTTGCGACTCTTTGTCTTTGTGCAGACATCATTGAGTAACTAAGAAGACATAACAAATCATAAATTGAGAATCAATTAGATAAAATTCATAATTACTTAGATGCCCCTAGTTGAAAACATCATTAGGACATAAAAGAATCATAATCAAAGCAATAACAAACTATGTGTTAATAAGTACTTTTTTCATCCATCTGTCAAACACAGTAAAGATTCATCAACCAAAAAATTAGAATATAAGCAATATGGTGTTCCATGTCTGTGTATTGATAGGATAATCCATTCATATTTGTGACCCAATATAGCCTTGTAGAAATGTTTGTACTATCAATGTCATGTCTAAATATGTGATGTTTGGAAAGACACCCTTGGTTTTTGAAAAAGTGACATTGTTTTGCATGTGCCAAGAAAGATTATGTCCGTGAGGAAAACCAACCTAGAGAAACCTAGCAACCGCGACCGATTGTGCTAATAAATATGCCCCCAGTGCAGAATGACCTATTCCTAAGATGTAAAGATAGACAAATCCCAAGCGAGGATAAGATAGTCATGTAGGAAAAATGAAGTCAGCGTACAAGCACAGAAAAAATTATGAAGGCCTAGTATCAGTAGTGCATTGATAGATGGAGGGCAGAACACAAGTGATGCCTGATTGTCAGGTTTTCACCACTTGGAAAGATCTTTTTCTTTCTTTTTACTACCAAGATGCCTGTTTTACCAGGTGCTCATCAAGGCACTTTTTCTCTTTTTTAATTTTTTTTTCTATTTTTTCTTTTTTGAATGTTTTTGTAGTATCAAGGTGCCTGTTTACCAGGTTTTCACCAAGGATACCTATTTTGTAGGACTTTTTCCACTATTTTTGGATTTCTTTAGGATCAATTTTCTGAATTTTTTTGGTATTTTGTAGGAAATTTTTGCTATATAGGCTCTGCTAGCCAAACATTAAGTGTAGAACCACTTCAAATGTAGAGTATTGATAGGATCTAGAAGAACGTCTCCCTTAGGTGTAGCTAATTGATAAGCTCTAGTCCCAAAAGTAGCAGTGATAAAATAAGGTCCCAGCCAGTTAGGTTCAAACTTTCCTTTCTGTTCTCTGTTAGGCTGGTTCTTAGGATTCTCTTTCAGGACAAGGTCTCCCACCTCAAACTTGCGTGGTTTAACCTTCTTGTTGTAACCTTTGGACATTCTTGCTTGGTACACTTTGAGGTGATCAAATGCTTGTTGTCTGCACTCATCTAGTAGGTCTAGAGAATTGACCCAATCAATGCGGTACTGCTCATTAGTAACGAGTCCTTGTAAAGATATCCATAAAAATGGGATTTCAACCTCAATAGGTAGTACTACCTCAACGCCATAGACTAGAGAAAATGGTGTGGCTCTAGTTGGTGTTCAGATGCTTGTTCTGTAGGCCCATAATGCCAAATTTAGTTGTAGATGCCAGACTTTCTCACAGTTCTATGTAGGATTTTGAGAATATTTTTGTTTGATGCCTCAGCCTTTCCATTACCTTGAGGATAATAGATTGAGGAGCAATGTTGAGTAATGTGAAACTTTTCACAAAGGTCATCAATGTCTTGGTTTTTAAATTGGCCCCCATTGTCTATTACAATCGAAGAGAGTATCTCATATCTACAAATAATGTAGTTCAGAATGAACATAGCCACCTATTTGCTAGTGGCTTTGATTAGCAGCTTGGCTTTGACCCACTTCATGAAATACTCAGTGGTCGTAATGATGAACTTGTGTCCATTTGAAGAGTTGGGATATATTTGTCCAACCAAGTTAAAGGCCCATTTCTGAAATGGCCAATGTGTTATGAAAGTTATCAGTTCTCTGGCAGGAGCATGGATGAGGTTTCCATGTGTCTGGCATTTAAGACATGCTTTTGAGAATTGAATAGCATCTTTCTCCATGGTAGGCCAATAATAGCCTACTATGAGCAGTTTTTTAGCTAATGAAAAGTCGTTCGAGTGTGATCCACATACACCTTTGTGGACATCTTTTAAAGCTAGATCAGACTCTTCTAGTTCTAAACACTAAAGAAGTGTACCATTGAGACTGCGTCGATATAGGTTGTTAGTTATGAGGACATAATGCGATGCTGTCCTAATCAGGGATCTTTTCTTATTTCTAGATAGATTGGTAGGAATGGTTTGGTCAGAAAGGTAGGCAATGATACTGGAATATCAGGATTGATCTGGGGTATTCAAGGCACATATTACCTGGTATTTTGGGTTATCAAAGGTGGGATAGGATATTTCTTCCACCAAGAAGTCATAGCAGAATTGATGTTCCTCTAGTTGTAACATGGACGCCAAGGTAGCCATAGCATCTGCAGATTTATTCTCTGATCTTGGTATCTACTGGAAGGTGACGAAGACAAAGCATTTCTTCAAATCCTCAACTAGTTTCTTGTAGGGCATCAATTTTTCTTCTCTTGTTTGATATTCCCCATTGATTTGATTGATAACTAGTTGGGAGTCACCATATATATGTAACTCAATAATCTTCCATTCTATAGCGAGTTTGAGGCCATTGACCAATGCTTCATACTCTAAGATATTGTTGGTGCATGGAAACATTAATTTATAAGATTTGGGAATCTGATATCCTTATGCGGTAATGAAGAGAGCCCCTGCCCCAGATCCTTGTTGAGTAAATGACCTGTCAAAGTACATCTTCCATGGATGTTCAGTGAGATGCATGATTGTTTCATCAGGAAATTCAATTAGCAATGGTGCATCATCCTGGAGCGGTGAATCAACCAATTGATCTGCAAGTACTTGTCCTTTGATAGATCTCTGTTCAACATACTCAATGTCAAACTAACTTAGAATTAGGACCCATTTTGCCAAATGGCGTGTTAATGTTGTTCTACTTAAAAGATACTTCAGAGGATAGATCTTAGCAATGAGCTTGACTATGTGAGAGAGCATGTAGTGCCTTAATTTATGTGATGTGAAGACAACTACTAAGCATGCTTTCTCAATAATGCTATAATTGAGCTCATAAGCGACTAAAGTTCTACTAATATAGTAGATAGCTCGCTCCTTCTCTATTTCGTCTTCTTGTGCTAGCAATACTCCTAGGGATGTAGCTGTAGCTAAAATGTATAGGAGTAAGGGCTTGCCATGAATAGGAGCCATAAGAATAGGTGGAGCAGCCAAGTACCCCTTTAATTATCTGAAGTTGGTTTCACAGTGTTCATCCCAGTTGAACGCAACCCCTTTATGTAGTAGCTTTGTAAAGGGTTGTTCCTTATCGGCAAGTTGGGACATAAATCTCCTGATAGCCTGGAGTCTCCCTTGTAGTGTCCTAATTTGACTGATATTACGTGGAGGATTCATTTCTAGAATGGCCTTTACCTTTGCTGGGTCTACCTCAATTCCTTTTTCTGATACTATGAATCCTAGGAGCTTACCTGATTGAACCCGAAAGGCACATTTCTTTGGATTGAGCCTGAGTTGGAACTGTTCCATGCGATCCAATTTTTTTTCTAAATCAACAATATGAGTACTTCTTTCTTTGGATTTAGCTAGTGTGTCATTGGCATAGTCCTCCATGTTTTTGTGCATCATGTCATGGAATATTGTTGTCTTAGCTCTCTGATATGTTGCTCTGGCATTATTTTGCCCAAATGGCATGATGTTCCAGCAAAATGTGCCCCATGCACATGTGAATGCGGTTTTCTCTTGGTCCTCAAGGGTGATCTTGATTTGATTATAGCCTGAGAATCCATCCATTAATTAATAGATCTGGTAGCCAGCTGTAAGGTCTATGATCATGTCAATATTTGGTAGAGGAAAGTCATCCTCCAGACATGCTTTGTTGAGGTCTTTGAAGTCCATACAGATCCTGATAGATTTATCAATTTTAGAAACAGGGACCACATTGGAGATCCAAGCTGCATAGGCAATGACTTGAATGAATCTATCTTTTAACAACTTTTCTAATTCTAATTTCACCAGTAATGCAACATGAGGATGCATTTTTCTAAGTTTTTGTTTCACGGGCTTGATCCCAGGAGCTATAGATAAGTGGTGCATAATGAGATTCAGATCTAGCCCTGACATATTAGTGTAGGACCAGGCGAAGTTGATCTTTTTCTCCTTCAGGAATTCTGTGAATTGTACCTTCTCTTCTTCTGATAGGGATTATGCTAGATGAACTATCTAAGGATTCTCAACAGTGCCCAAGTTTACTAGCTGTGTTGGTTCAATCAATACCGAAGATCTTTCCTGAAAGTGTTCAGGGAGGATATCAAGAGTCTCATCCTTTGGCACCTCTAAGAGTTTTTCACCGTTGGATACATCTTTTTTCTTTACTATTTTGGGATCTGATACTGCCACAAAGTGGTTTTCACCATCAGTCCGCTTTTTCTTTTTCTTTTTCAGTTTGTGACTAAGAAACTTGATATCCTCCTGTGACATGTTCTCGCTCCTTGCATTGGTGGAAGAAGGGTGAGGTTCACAAGAATTAAGGTAACAAGCCAAGGAGTGGTCATTGGGAAAGTGGAGGATAGGGGTAGGATCTATTTTGGTCCAATCAATGAGGTCTAGAAGTACCAATGTTAGGGAGTCAGATTTTGGGAAGGATAGCATTGGGTTAGCATCAAAACTGTTAACCAACATGACACAGTCTATTAAGTTAATATCTTCGATATTTAGATCAATAAGAATGAGATCATTGTTAAAAGGGTCATTTTCAGTCATATATGGATCAAACTCTAGTGACTCATCAGTAGATAACTCATCATCATCTCTTTGTAAAAGGAGGCTTCTCGCTTGTAGCCTATGAAATTATTATAGAGTTATGTATTCACCAGTGTCTCCATCAATGATCGGGGGAAGGAACTCTTCTTCTGCTTCAGGAGGATCAGTTTCATTGAAAGGAATATTAGGTCATCTACTAGGAACTGTGAAAGCTACAAACATGTGAATTGTGTCTATCCCAATTTCTTCAGAAGTAATAGATAACCGATCATACTCATAGTCATGAGAGTCTATGACATCATCATCAGATCTATTCAAATATTCAGCAATTTTTATTTGATGGACTCGGTTAGCTTCTTGTAGATCAAAGTGAGGTAGATTGAGAACATGTGTAATGGTGACCAATTGTCCCCAGTTAGGATGTAAATTTTGTGGCCGGGGTTCCTCTTGAGTGATTGTAGCTATGGTGTCTCCTACCTCTTGAATGGGCAATTGTTCTAGCAAAGGAGTATGAAGATCCTGTGGTACCTCAAAACTAGGTACATAGCATTCTCCTTGATATTCGGGATTCTCTGTACCAATATTTAGAAATCGCTCATAAAGCCATGGTTCTGATACTATTTCATCAATTTTATCACTCTCTACTTCAGAAGGTGGACTCTGCTTTGGAGTAGGTTTGTTGGATTGAGTATTAAAACCTAGTCCTATTTTATCTCTGTTGAGGTGGAACTCCATGGCTATGGGTTCAATGATCCCTCATCCTATGTCATTTAGAGGCCCTTTTCCTTTATATCCCATTTGTTTGAGGAAATCATATCCATTTCCATATTGTTCTAGGGATACCTTTACATGTTTAACCTCAGAGTCCACTGGTTCTCCTTTATAAAGCCAATTCAAGACTGCCTATTTTTCTGTGTTATCTAAAGAAGATGTGGATGCCTTTATCATGCCAGTAGCCTTGTGTACTTCTAGTTCTTGGACTGCGAGAGCTGTGAATGTTGATGATGGTTTTCCATAGGATCTTGGTGATATTGAAAGCTCTGTCAGTGAGGGAGTCAGGTCCAACTTGTATTCTCCCATACCTATTTCTTGAAGTTTCAAAGTTTTACTAAAGCCCTTCATGACCATGTCTTTGGTAGTTTCAGGATTATTTGCGTCCATAGCCTCCTTGTTATGTGGGATCATGCTACCTACCTTGATATTGTTGCAAGTGTAGTTGGCATCCATAGGAATTATCACCTCTATCCCATTATGTGGGAACTTGATGCATTGATGATAAGTGGATGGCACAGCTTGCATCTCATGGATCCATGGTCTTCCTAGTAGAATGTTGTAGGCTAGTGGTAGATCCAGAACTTGAAATATAACATCTCTTTCAATTGGTCCAACTCTGATGGGTAGACAAATAATACCTTAGGAGGATCTTTCTTCTTCATCATAGGCTTTGATGGTTATCTTGTTTCTAGAGTCAATTTTTTTCTCTGAGAGGCCTAACCTCCTGACAAGATCCAGTGTACAGATATTTAATCTGGCACCTCCATCTATCAACATGCATCTAACATGGGATTTATGAATAAGAACTTCAATATGGAGGGGTTGACTGTGTGGATGGGTCAATGACATGTCATCCTCCTTAGATAAGGAGAGGTAACATGGCACTGAGATGTGATTGACCATCACTTGGAATTTTTCTATATCTATATCCTTTGGAACATTAGTAGCATATAGAACTTGCTCTAGGATTTTTATATGCACCGTGGATATTTTGAGTAATTCAAAGATGGAAATTTTGGCAGCAGTTCTTTGCAATTGGTCTACCAAGTCATATTTTTCTCCAGGGATAGTGACCATGTGTTTTGATACTGGTTTAGGAATAGTCACAACAAGAACCTTGGGTGTTGATGCTGGTGTTAGTTTTGGAGGTCCCTTGATCGTAACCTGTGCTTGGCTCTAGGTTACAGCATTTGAGGAGGATGAAGCACCTTTAATTGTGATTACGTTGATGGATTCAGTTTTAATATCAAGCATATTGATCACATTTTCATGTTTGGAATAGGTGTATTTTACCTCATTACCTTTCCCTTTGGATGTTTCTCCTTGATTGTAATTGGGAAAAGGTTTGTTGAATGCTGTATAGTCCTCATTGGTAGTATGTCCATCTACCTTGATCTTACCTCCTTCGATTAGGTCTTGGACAACATGCTTAAGCTTGAGACAATTATTTGTCTTGTGTCCCTTGTTTTTGTGGAGGACACAGTAAGAGTTATCATCCCACCACCTGGGTTTGACCATTGGTTCCCATGGTTTGGAGTTAGGAACTGTAAGAACTTTGTTATCCACCAATGTTTTCAAAACTGTCTCAAGAGGCTCCCCCAAAGGAGTGAATGTTCTTTGGAGTTATGAAGTCCATGTTCATCCCTTGTCATTATCATTGTTCATTTTGGGAATGGGAGGTGTTACTTTAGCCTCTTTTCTTGCTTGCATGCCATTGGTTAGATTGAATGCTTTGGGTTTAGAATTAATGTGACAGGCATCAACTACTCCATCATTAACAACATTTTTGTTTTTCTTGCACCATTTAGGCTTGGAGTTGGAGCTACTGCCTTTGTTCTCATTTTGAAGGGTGATCTCCCCCTTTTTGACCATGATTTCTTCAATACGGAGGGCATTTTTAATCATCCTATCGAAGCTAGGAGAGTCTTGCATTTGTAGAGCATAGCTCATTTCAGGTATGAGATTATTAACAAAGATCTCCATCTTTTCTATTTCAGGGATGACTCTTGAATATCATGCAAAGCTCTTCCTCCATCTTTGTAGGAAGTGTGTAAAGGATTCTCCTATTTTCTGCTTGGTGTTACATAGATCCATCATGGTGATGTCATGTTGGATGTTGTAGGACTAATGTTGAATGAACCGTTGCATTAAATCCTCGAATGTTTTGACTTTAGGATTCAATTTTGAAAACCACTCCATAGCATTTCCTCCTAGACTTCCTAGAAATAGTCGCATGAGGTAAGTGGGTTTGTGCATGTACTCAATGCTAAGAGCACAAAATTCTCTCACATGGTCATGTGGATCGATTTCCCCTGTGTACTTGTCATATTTTGGTCTTGCCACATTAGGAGGAAACGGGACCATAGTGATACTTTTGTCAAAGGGAAATGGACAAATGGCGTCCAAAGAGTATTTTGTTTTTGGTTTATCCTTCTCTTGTTTGAGGTTCATGAGCTCTGTTTACATTTTATTGAGCTATTTGGTAAGGATAGATATGGGTTTTGGTACTTCCTTTTCTTTGAGATCATTCACATCATAATCCTAGGGTAATTTGACACCCGTGGATGCTAAATGGAAGAAGTATTTTTCCTTGTCATCTCAAATTATTCATTCCAATAGCTTATGGACTCTTTTACTTTGTTTAAGCTTCTCATATTCATCTTCAGGGATCTCTTTGTCACTATCTGACCCAAACAGATTACATTCAAACCTGGTTCTTTCTTCCTCCTCTGTGCCTATGGATTGTGCTTGTTTGCCATCATCATAATCCTCAAAGGCCTTACTCCAATCGTTAGTGTTGCTACCCATTTGAGGTGAATCAAGACCAAATAGGGAATTGCAAGAAGTTTCTCCTTGGAAGTGTGATGTTTTAGGAGGCACTTCTGATCCTTCAGTTATGTACTTGTTGCGTCTCATGTTAACCATGAAGTTTGTTTCTCAACTTCGTCAATGTTTCCCAATAGTGCAAGCAAGGATTCCAGATCGTTCAAGTGGGCATGTCTAGGTAGAAGTAATTATTTGTTTATTGGTGGATGTAAATGATTTCAGTGTTAGAGGGTTAGAATTCCCTGATAGTGAGATGAGAACCAAGTTGTTGATAGAGAATGGGTAGACCACACGTATTGAACTAATCTTGGAAGACTGACTAAGCATGCAAGGTAGACGTTTCAAAAGTGTTTGAAAATAATAGTAGGGGGACCAAAAGAGACAATAGGGACCAGCTAAAGAGAAAAAAGGGTACCTAAAACAACTGAGACTTCCTAAGAAAAACTGCTAGAAATGCCCACTGTCCTGAATACAAGCTCATAGATATGATCCTCTGACAGAACCAGATGCGATCCTAAATCTTGGATACGATCCTAAAAATTGGATGCGACTATATGTTTGACCAAATATGATCCAATGCACCAGATATGATCCTAAATACCAGATACGACTCAGGAAAAATGGGATGCGATTTTATGATGGTTTTGTTAGTTTTGGTCCATTTTGAAAAATTTGTTTTTGAAGAACGTGAAGTTATTTGTTTCCAAATTATATCAAGAGGTATTGTAGAGCATGAAAAACACTTGTACTCCCGGGTATGAAATTTATTGATTGTTTTGAGGAGCTTGTCTTTTTAGTGATCTTTTTGACACGTCAAATAGTTTTGCATTGTTAAAGGGGTGAATCAAACACACATCTTTTCCTATTCTCTAGGTGGAGGATGAAAATCTTTGCTTGTTGACTTAGGTACATACTCAAATTCTAATCAGAATACAACCATCACCAAGCATGCAATGGCTCTAGTCATGATGTTGTATTAGCCGACTCCAAATGCAAGTGAGGGCATGATATGACGAGTGTCTTGGGGAAGTTAATTTTTTCCTTGCACAAAGATTATCACCCTTTCAGGGATGAATCAGGAATTATTTCAATTGAATGTGTTGTAGATTATTGGGCAATCCATTCGAAACTGTTCCCCATAGAATTGCACAAGGCAAAATTAAGGTGTATAGCCCTATGAGTACATGAATATATATAGTCTCACAAGCAAGATTCAAGTGGCTCTGCTCTATATATACCCTGATATGTTCAAGGAATGATGTCAAAATTCCAAGAACAAAACCAGTTCCATCTTCCGAGGCTTTGGCCTACAAGAAAGCAACTATTTATAGTGAGTTGGAAGGGTCGGCGTA
>MU227488.1:900476-953596 GCA_018584345.1 Thuja plicata
ATGTTGAGCTTGTTTTAATGATTCCTATTTTAAAGAAAATAGAAAGCTTTGAAAAAGGGAAATTTGTCTTGTTCAATTACCACAATGATTTAATGAGTTTGAGTTGTTCAATTACTGAATCCAAAAGAAGTTAAACGATTGAACTTGTTCAATTAACCCACATGATTTAGTGCTTTGTTTTGTTCAATTTCTATCCAAAATGAATTAAACAATTTGTTTGCTTGTTCAATTACCCCCAATTTTGTCACAAATGATAAAACAACGTCTGACTTTCTAATTTTCCTCAAGAGGAAAAGAGCATAATATCTAGTTGTTTTAGAAAGTATGAAGAAATGGTTTTTAAGTGTTCAAAAAGTAGATAAATAGAAGTCAAGACAAAGGGGGTTTGGTAACCTGTAAAAACCACATTAGTATCCTTTTAATCTGACTCCATGAAGACCACCAAAAAGTACCTGCAAACACTTGTTAAGATGTAAAACACAGAAAGCACAACTTGTCAAACTGATTAGATTTAGGCAAATAAAGCAGACAATCCTTTTAACCAAATATGAGCCTAAATCCTATGAATGCGATACAGTATCTGGTATGTGAGCCTATTCTCTATATACGAGCCCTTGCCAACTGAATGTGAGCCAAAACTAGATATGATCTGGGAAATCCCAGATGCGATCTGGAATTTATGCGATACGAGGGCGTATCCAGGATGCGAGCCTGGAAGATTAAATGTGATTCTATGACCGATTCCTGAGCCTGCAAATGGCTAAAAAAATGTGTTAGAAATGAGGCTAAATTGAAAATCTACCCCATGGTGGGCACCAGAGATGTGCATGTGTATTTGGGAACCTATTGAGAACAACACAAACACTCAATAAGTCATTATGTTAGTCCAAAAGGGTTAGAAAAGCATGTATAACCCACTAAAACTGACCTATTGCCTGCTAACTAGGAGGAGTGTGATTAACAACATATTATCCCTCAGAATATGCTATAAATCAGTGACAAATACAACCTAGCATGAAGGATTTTTAGTTAAAAACAAGCTAAAAAGGAGTGAAACAAGCATTCTAGCTCTAAAAGTGTGAATAATAACAATGAAATAGCATGAGATAATAAGTGAAATTCAAATCTAGGATGAATCTAATAGCATAACAATGTGTTTTTGATCTAAATGTGAAGGCTTATTTGTTCTCAAAATAGGCTTCTATTTATAGAAGAATGGGAGAGAGAGAGAGGGGGGACAAGGTTCATTTATGAATTAGAAGACTCATAAATGAAGATGTAGGAGCCATTAATGCCCAAGGAATTTATAAGGCATGGGAGAGACATAGGCTTAAGGCATCTTCATTAATAAGGCATTAATGAAAGCCTTAAAGAGGCAAGGGAGGATGTAAGAGGATGGCTTGAGAAGGTGGACCTTAAGGAGGTCAAGCTTGAGAAAGTGGACTTTCTCAAGTGGGTTGAGTTGTTAAGTATTCCTTAATGGAATGTGACAACATTAGGAGGGGTTAGAGAAGAATTTAGGATTAGGATTAGATTAGCATGGGTGAATGGGTTGAGAAGGGTTAGAACCCAGGGTAGAAGTGGTTGAGATAGGTTAAGTTGGGGTTTGAGGGAATATTAATAAATGAAATAAAATTATTTAATTCATTTAGAAATATAGGAATTAATTATTTAAACAATGAAATTGCTTTTTAATAATTAGGGGACTATAGCCATTTTTAATTAAATTAAATAGGCTAGGGGAATGGGTTATTTGCAAGTGAATATTTGATTTAGAGATTTATTTAATTTCTTTATAATTAAATACTATAGCCATATTTGATTTTAATTTGATTTGATTGGTCGCAATTGATTTAAATTATATGGCTATAATAGTTAATATAAATCAGTGATAAAAATCACCTAGGATATTAAATAGATTTGAAGAATTATGCCAAGCAGTAACAGGGTTATTTGGACATAATCAAGGGTATGATCACACTTAGGGAAAATAGGGTCCATAGTTGGAACAGACCAAATTCAGGTGGTTACACTTGTCACAGATCTTCCTTCCTTAATCCCTCAACTTTTAATTGAAAAGTAATATAATTTTGTATCCTATTTCATGTACTCCATCATATCATCAACTATTCGGCATGGAGTTCAGGATGCCATTTTTTGCAGTTTTATCACTTTATAGGACTCCAAATTTTGCCAAAAATTTAGAGCTCCAAAAGTACACTGGAATAGACCTTGACATTTAAGGCACAAACCGACACTGGGAAAAAATTTTTTTAGGAAGACTCAAAAAATCTAGAAATATACCCAACATAATCAATAACCTAAACTTGCAGTCCACTATCCTAATGTAATCAACTTGCATAATATAAAACTCTTAACACTACAAAACAAAAAATAATATTCAAAAAAATATGACACCAAGATTTAACGTGGAAACCCAATATGGGAAAAACCACCAGTAAGTTGCTACCAATTTTTCACTCTTTGGAAGTGAGCTCTGTGAGAAGTCAACCCTGTTAAAGGTTACAATACACACTGTTAAATGTTTCCTCATTAAATGATTTAATCACCCTGTTTAAAGTGAGCCTTGTTAGAGAGCTTAGACCATTCCATTAGAATGCCACCTTGATTAAAGAATTTAAAATATGACTTTTAGGTCAACCTTGTTTAAAAGGATTTTGCACTGATACAATGGTTAGAAAGTAATAGTAATGTGATTTGAAACATTCAACTCACTTTGCAAATACATATCCACTTTTTCTCAAATTATAATTCATTGACTGACCTCCATTTTCATCTCAAACTCATATCTTCTTGGAAATCCATCAAGCAATCACCACTATGTAGTCTTGTATTGCTTTTCTCAACCTTTACTATCTTCTTCTTAGATTTTCCAAACAACTAAATTAACCTCTCCCATACATAACCTAAAATTACATTAATCTTATACCTCTCTGATTAGGTAGCTAGATATTTTTCCACTTAATCATCATAGTAGATCTTAAGATTTGGTAACATCCAACGAATCCTTCCAATATTTCATTTCCATCTACATTGTAGAATACATCCTAAAACTCCTTCCTGAATTCATATATAAAAATTATTTAACATCTATTAAATACTCATCTAATTCTCCATAATGATTATCCTTATCCTAAATATACTTCACATATCCCAAGAAATCAACTATGTCAGCTGGGATCTCAAATCTTTTGCAAACTATCAAAATACTGATACCCGGTCACCACTGTATTCTTTTTCTTGGTCATGGTTAGATAACTTGGTAATTTATTGATGCTCATTAAATACTGATGCTTGGTCCACAGTGAATTTTATCGGCATGTACTGGCACTCAGTTGACACTTCCATCACTCAGCACATACATAAGTTCCTTAATCTTCTACTCTGTTACTTGGTCAAGGCTGAACTGGTAGTCATCCAAACTTCACTTGGTGTTAAAGATAAACAATATATTACCTTACCAACATACAATCTAGTCATCAAGTACCCATTATAGTTTTCACATAACTCAACCATTTCACTATGTCTTCTCGTTATCTCTTCTTTTCAAAACTTCTTCATCAATCAATTGATATGGCAATTTACAAGATACAAATTGTCTTACCAGTTAAGGTTTGACATCAATGGAAATATAATAATTGTTTTAATTGTATCTTCCAACAACAACTTGTTTTAAAGAACCACCCTTCTTCTTGGGTTTGACTTAAAAGCCTAACCTCTTAATCAATTTTCATATTTTAGACATTTTAATTAGTTTTAACATTAGTTGACATTGAAACCCAAATTTCTTACAATATTTCAATATTGTGTAAATAAGCTTCTCGCGTGTCCTAATATGTCTCCATGAAACCAAGCCACAAATATTGTCTAGCACATCACTTTTCATTTGAAAATTTTCATTCTTTTCATTATCATTCAAACATTTTTCTTGATGAACTATAACTGAGAAAATATTTGAAGATGTTAAGTTAATGATCACCAAGACATAGAAAGTCAATGCAGGACATTAAATCAGTTAATGTGTTATATTGTCATTGATGTCAACTTGATATAATCTGTATGGTCAGGAAAATAGTGCAAAAACACTTCAAAGAACCAATGAATCAAAGGCTATGCTATCACTAATGCATAAAAGTCAATTATTCACAAAGTGACTATATACACTGACGGAGTGCACACCGACTGACAAAGTAAGAGAGAAAAGTCATAGTGTTACCCAACGATCAAATGCATAGAATAACCAATGAGAAAATTCAAAGTGTTACGCGACGAGTAAAGCATAGTGTAACCCAATGGATAGAATTATAGTTTTGCCCGACGGATGGAGATCCCGAAGACAACTAAAGTCACATCGACGGAAAAGTCAGTTGTCACCGACAACCAACTGAAGTATTGACCTACAGAAAAAAGAGTTCAGAAATGACAAAATGTTTAGCTGTCAAGAGCTAAAAATAGACTTAACTGATACTTATCATTGTTTTAATCAACAAGATAAAGCCAGAGATAAGTAAAGGATTTAAAGCTACTATGTCCAGTTTGCAAGAAGATCTCTACGAGATAAATCAGGATTGTTTCTTTAGATCTAATTGGCGATAATTGTGGATCATGCCAAGATCAAGAAAGCCAAGAAATGGTGAAATCATGTCTATATAAGAGACATGCTTATTCAATGTGAAAAAAGGGGGAGTGACAAGAGAATTGATGCTGAAGAGATTCTGAAGGAGAAGAAAGTCTTCATTCTGACCTGATCAATCAAGATGAGGAAAGAGCTATATTTTGTAGACACCGATGAATAGTGATACAACATCACATAGTAGAATAGTTTGCAGAAATGGTATTGAATTGATAACATTGATAAGAAAGGTAATGCACTTACAATAGATCTGAAAATTTGCAATTCAAGTTGTATATGTGAACAGATCAATTTACTATTTTATTTTAACCACTGAAGCATCAAGTCTGTTAACCGAGCATGAAGTAAAAGTCTTTTCTAATTGAGATACATCCCAAGGAGTATCAAAAATTTTAATCATATAAAGTAGCATTGGATATGCCCGATACCTATTGAAAGGCCAAGTGAGTGTTTGATCAAGGATGGTAGCATTAGATGCTAGATACTAAGTGACAAAATATTCATTTAAATCCTCTAACAAGGTCACACCTAACAGTGTGTTTGTAACCTTTAACAGGTTTGGCTCTTCAACGAGCTCACTTTAGAAGAGTGAAATTTGGGTTACCGATCCCAATGGTTTTTCCCTTAACAAGCTTTCCACATTAAAAATCCATGTGTCATGTGTCTATGAGTCATTACTTTATTTTTTTGCATTTCACATGAGTAAATCTGGATTGATCGGTATACACTAGTTATTTACTATGTTTCAGTAAATAGAAAGACTACTTATCGGTAAACATACAGTAGAATCTTTTATAAAGCATTTTGACAAGTAGTAATTTGATATAAGTATTTCAAGGCATTCATATTATAGGACTGAATATAACTAGAGGATTTTAAATGTGGTAATAATTTTTTGGGTTTATATCAGGATTAATTTTGAGGCCACTAATTCACCCCCCCCCCCNAATTCCCCCCCCCCCCCCCCGCTCTCATTTATTCTAACAATTGGTATTAGAGCTTGTGTGCTTAGAAAGGGAGTTTAAGAGCTCAAGCTAAATATCACAAGATGAATAGAGGAGATGTGCCCAAGTTGAACAAAGAAAACTTTTCTTCATGGAAAAGCAGCATAAGACTCCACTTATTAGGTATTGGAAATCATGTTACTCAATACTTAGATACTAAATATGTGTTGCCCACAGGAGCACTCACAGTTGAACAAATGACAGAGAAACATGAGCACAACTGCATGATAATAGAGCTTGCTTCCTCACTCTCCAATGCTGAATTTGAAGATGTCAAAGCATGCACAACTGCAAACTAGATGTGGGATAAATTGAAGCTTGTACGTAGTGGTGATAAAAATGTTCTGAGAGCCAAGGTAGAAAGCCTTAGAGGAAAGTTTGATGATCTCAAAATGAAAGAAGGTGAAAACATCACACAGTACAATAAAAGAATAAAAGAGGTAGTCAATGTTATCCGAGGAGTTGGAGGTGTACTAGAAGAAAAGATAGTGGTAAGTAAAATTCTAAGAACCTTGCTGCCTACTTATGCTATTAGAGTATCTGTCATACAATAAATGAGAGCAGTAGAAAATAACAATGTTACTCTAGATAGTTTGATTGGTAGACTAATTTCATTTGAGATGAATAACTTTGATAATAGTGTCTCACCAAACATAGATTCTGCATTCAAATCTTCTTTTAGAATAAGTAAATTAGGTCATAAACATACTATGAGAAAAGATAGTGATAGTGAAAGTGAAGAAGAAGATCTTGATGAAATTGAAGCACTTATGGAAAGAAGAATGCAGAGAGGCAAAGGTAAATACAAAGGCAAATTACCACTTGTTTGTTTTAATTGTAAAGAGATTGGATACTTTGCTACAAGATATCCTAACATAAGAAAAGATGACAGAAGTAATGATAGGTCATTTGAAAAGAAGTTTGACAGAGGTGATAACCTAGATTATAGAAGCAACCGACAATCAGAAAGAAGAGATACCCGAGACTAGAAGGACAAAGGAAAGAAGGGGATTTATCTAGCTGCATGCAAGGATGAAAATATTGACACTGAATCTGATGAAGACATCGAGATGGTGTTTGTGGCAGTAAAAGATGATTTAGATGAAGATGAAGAAAGGTATATAGAAACTTCACTCATATCTAAAGTTAGTAAAATGATGTCTAGATCATAGATAGTGGCTACACTCACCATATGACTGGTGACAAACAAAATTTTGAGACTTTTGAATACTATAATGGTGGTTCAGTAAGAATGGGAAATGAAACACCTTGTCTAGTTGAAGGTAAAGGAACTACAATGTTGAATAACCTGATAAAATGTGAAAATGCTTATTGGGTGAAAGGATGTAATTATAATCTATTGAGTGTTTCTCAGCTGAATAATTCAGGTCATAGAGTAGTATTTGAAAATAAGAAGGCAAATATCTTCAATGAATCAGGAAATTTGATTGGTACCGATGAGTAGAAAAAAGGTAACTTATTCTATCTGAATGATACTGACACCACTTTCTTAATGGCTAGAAATGAAGGCATATGGTTGTGGCACAAAATATTGTGTCATGTAAACTTTGCCAATATGATAAAGATAAGAAAAAATAGAAATGTAAGAGGCTTACTCACGATGACTAAGCCCAACAATATCATGTGCAAAAATTATCGAAAAGGTAAGATGACAAAGTCTAGTTTCAAAAGCAAAAACCATACATCTGATGCCATTTTAGAACTAGTCCATACTGATCTATGTGGACCCATGAGGACAAAGAGTTACTATGGTGATAGATATTTTATTCTCTTTGTTGATGATTACTCTAGAATGATGACAGTTATGTTTCTAAAAGATAAATCACAAGCATTCAAGATGTTTAAATGGTACAAAGGAATGGTAGAAAAAAAGTGGTAAAGAATTAAAATGCTTAAGATCAGATAGAGGAGGGGATTTTATTTTAGATGAATTCACTAACTTTTGCAATGAGCATGGCATCAAAAGACAGGTCTCTGCACCAAGAGCACCACAACAAAATGGAATTTTTGAAAGAAGGAATAGATCCCTTTTTGATTGTGCAAGGACACTAATGATAGAGAAAGGAATCACCCAAATATTCTGGAGGGAAGTTGTTAGTACTGCTATTTACACATTGAACATAGTAAAATTGAAGAAAGACACCAAGAAAACACCCTGTGAGCTATGGTAGGGTTACACACCCAATGTAAGTTACTTAAAAATCTTTGGTAGTCAATTTTATATCTTAAGAGATGATAGAAATGGAAAGCTTGAACCCAAAAGTGATGAAGGAATCTTTCTAGGGTATTCCACCAAGAGCAAGGCTTATAAAAGTCTCAATAAAGCCTCTAACAAAATTGTTGAAAGTAAAAATGTAAAGATAGATGAATTTGCAGAGAAGAATGAAAAGGAAAGCCCAAAAGAACTAGAGGACTAAAATAGGTTTGTTTACAATGAAGAACCTAACACTCTACCCGAGCAACAATGTATAGCTCCTGAGCAATAGATTATTGCACCCAAGCATCAGGCTACAAATATTGAAAATAAGGATATTGCTTAAGATGATGTACCAAGTGACAGAGATCCTAATGAAGGACACAATGATGATCAAGATGATATAAAAAGAACTCAACCTGTACTTGCTAGATATGTCAGAAGGAACCATCCACATAACCAAATCTTTGGAGACAAGAAGGCTGGTATGAGAACTAGAAGTAAGTCTCTAAACACAAGATGTCTAATTTGCAATTTTGAGCCAAAAAATGTCAATGCTGCACTTGATAATGAGGAATGGATTAGCATTATGAATGAAGAAATCGAGCAGATTGAGAAAAACATGACATGACAGATTCAAAAATAAGATGAATGAGAATGGAGAAGTCACTAGAAACAAAGCAAGACTAGTATGTAAGGGGTATGCACAAGAAGAAGGGATTGAATATTGTGAAACCTTTGCACCCATTGCTAGGCTAGAAGGAGTGAGAATATTACTTTCTTTTGCTGCATGTAAAGGATTCAAGGTATACCAAATGGATGTCAAGTATGCATTCCTAAATGGAATAATTGAGGAAGAGGTATACATTGAACAACCAGAAGGGTTTGTTGATCTAGACAAGAGAAACATATTACGTAGACTACACAAAGCCTTGTATGGATTAAAAAAAGCACCCCAAGCCTGGTATGAAAGACTTCATTCCTATCTCATAAGTATTGAATTTGTAAGAACTCATGAAAATGGTAATCTTTATTTGAAGGAAGATATTGATGCTGACATTTTGATTGCTGAAATATTTGTTGATGACATCATATTTGGAGGAAATGATATGATATACAAATCATTTGCAAATGAAATGAATAAAGAGTTTGATATGTCTATGTTTGGAGAGATCAAGTTATTTCTTGGTCTACAGATCATGCAACAAGATGAAGGAATTTTCATTACACAATCCAAATACATCAAAGAAGTGCTTAAAATATTCAAGATGGAAGATTCCAAAACAGTCGAAACATCGATGGAAACAAGATGTAAACTAAAAAAGGAGGAAAAATCACCTGAGGTAGATCAAAATTTGTATAGATCAATGATTGCAAAACTCATGTCTGTTGTACATACTAGACCAAATATTGCACATGCAATAGGAATAGTTGCAATATTTTCTGCTAATCCCAGGGAATTACATATGACTGTTGTGAAAAGAATCCTAAGATATTTGAAGAATATTGAGGAATATGGCTTATCTTATAGAAAAGAAGGCTAATTTGAACTTAAGGTCTTTACCGATGCTTATTGGGTTGGAAACATTGATGACCAAAAGAGAACAACAGGAGGAGCATTCTTTATGGGTGACAGACTTGTCACATGGATTAGCAAGAAGAAAGGATGCATCTCTCACTCTACTGTAGAAGCAGAGTATGTTGTTGTTGCTGCAAACTGCTCAAATATTGCATGGATCAAACAATTACTGGGAGGTATGCATATGAAAATTATAGAACTAGTAATTATCTATTGTGATAATACCAGTGCAATCAAAATTTATAAGAATCTAGTCATGCATGCTAAGACAAAGCATATTGCTATCAAGTATCATAATTTGAGAGAACAAGTTCAAGAAAAAGAGGTGTTACTTGAGTATGTGCAATCAAAGGAACAATTAGCTGATATCTTTACCAAGCCACTACCCAAGGATGCATTTGAGTACTTGAGAAAGAGACTAAGGGTAAGACCCATGTATACTAGTTAGTAAGATGACTAGAAGGCTGCATCAGCCTACACATTATCATAATATCATTCACATTGATGCAAGCAAAGAGATGGACTTGAAAGAAATATCTATACACAGCAAGGTATTTATCTACTCCAAGCACCAGAGTTATTTATTGCTAATGGATTGGGAAATTCAAGGAGTATATTATGGATAGAAAGGACTATTTTGCATTGTTGTGAAAGGGATAGATTATATCCATTATCACATTAAGGAAATATTATATCCATCATATTATCCAAAGGGAGAGATGTAATCAGAAAGGGAGAGATTACTGACAAGAGAGAAAAGAGACATCAAAAGAAGAGAACAGTCAAAGGGAGAGAGTTTGAAAAAACAAGAGAACACATCACATTCGAAGAAGAAAAACTCTATATCCATCTAGTGAAGGGATTCAAGACAGAGAGAGATGCAAGAATCAAATCTAAGCTATGAGAACTTACCGAGGACTAGATATTTGTATCGGTTATAGTACATAAGATTGATTGTTTGATGAACTTCAACTATTATATTTCATATTGCATTAGTGATAATATAGTGTGATAATGTAGTGTGTTTCCATCAATGCCAAAGGGAGAGATTGATGAACTATAACTGATTAAATATTTGAAGATGTTAAGTTGATGATCACCAAGACACAAAAAGTCAATGCAAGACATTAAATCAGTTAGTGTATTATGTTATCATTGATGTCAAATTGATATAATCTATACGGTCATGGAAATACTACAAAAAGACTTCAAAGAACCAATGAATCAAAGGCTATGCTATTAGTAATGCATAAAAGGAAAGTATTCACAAAGTAACTATATACACCAACAGAGTGCACACTAACAGACAAAGTAAGAGAGAAAAGTCACAGTGTTACCTGACGAGCAAATGCATAACATAACCAACGAGAAAATTCAAAGTGTTACCCGACAAGAAAAGAATAGTGTAACCCAACAGACAGAATTATAGTGTTTCCTGAGAGATGGAGATCCCGAAGACAACTGAAGTCACATTGACAGAATAGTCAGTTGTCACTGACAACTAACTGAAGTATTGACTGACATAACAAAGAGTTCAAAAATGAGAAAATGCTTAGCTGTCAAGAGCTAAAAATAGACTTAACTGATACTTATCATTGTTTTAATCGACAAGATAAAGCCGAAGATAAGTAAAGAATTTAAAGCTACTTTGTCCAGTTGGAAAGAATATGTCTACAAGATAAACTAGGATTTTTTCTTTAAATCTAATTGACGAGAATTGTGGATCACGTCAAGATCAAGAAAGCTAAGAAATGGTGAAATTGTGTCTATATAAGAGACAAGCTTATTCAATGTGAAAAATGTGAAGTGACAAGAGAATAGATGCTAAAGAGATTCTGAAGGAGAAGAAAGTCTTCATTCAGACTTGATCAATCAAGCTAAGGAAAGAGCTATATTTTGCAGACACTGATGAATTGTGATACAAAATTGATCAGAAAGGTAATGCACTTACAATACATCTGAAAATATGCAATTCAAGTTGTATATGTGAACACATCAATTTACCCACTAAAGCATCTAGTCTCTTAACCGAGCAGGATGTAAAAGTATTTTCTAATTGAGATACATCCCAAGGAGTATCAAAAAGTTTGATAATACAAAGTAGCATTGGATATGCATGATACCTATTGACAGGACAAGTGAGTGTTTGATCAAGGATGGTAGCATTAGCTGTCAGATAATAAGTGACAAACTATTCATTTAAATCCTCTAACAAGGTCACACCTAACAGTGTGTTTGTAACCTTTAACAGGGTTGGCTCTTCATCGAGCTCACTTCAGAAGAGTAAAAATTTGGGTTACTGGTCCTAGTGGTTTTTCCCTTAAGAGGGTTTCCATGTTAAAAATATATGTGTCATGTGTCTATGAGTCGTTACTTTATTGTTTTTCATTTCACATAAGTAAATCTAGATTGATCGATATACACTAGTTATTTACTGTGTTTTGGTTAATAGAAAGACTTCTTATCAGTAAACATACAGTAGAAGGTTTTACAAAGCATTCTAACAAGTAGTAATTTGATATAAGTATTTCAAGGCATTCACCTTATAGGACTGAATATAAATAGAGGCTTTTAAATGTGGTAATAATTTTTTGTGTTGATTTAAGGATTAATTTTGAAGCCACTAATTAACCCCCCCCCCCCCTCTCTTAGTTATTTTAACATTTCTTTCTCAATTGGTGTTTACATGTCTACATCCACATTATTGATTTCAATTGTCGTTTGATTTTGAATTTTATTGGGGTTTGAATTTTAGTTTCAATTAGGGTGTGAATTTAATTTTCAATTGGGGTTTGATGTGCAACATTTGTTAGTCTATTTTCATGAAGAAAATCTAAAACATTTAAAGAGTAACCTGCTTCTACAAAATCAACACAATTATGGTGTCCTCAATGTTATCCTCTTCTAAAATTATTGTTGAACTTGAAGCTCCAACATTATTCAATTCTCTAATTCTTTCTCTTTTTTCTCATTGACGTTTTCCCTCCTCCCTATTTTTTGCAACCTACTTAGCTATTAGAACCATCCTTTGCCTCTTTCTATGCCACTTTGATCCCATATTTACAGAAAAATTTGAATTCAAATGCTTGTGCTCATGTCAAATCCATAACAAGAAAAAAGGGATTTTTTTATGAGAACATTCCTTCTGTAGACCAGAAATGTTGAACAATGATTGAATAATCTTTCAATCATTGAGATTTGTCCTTTTGGGCCTCTTTTTCCCAATAGATCTTTTAGAAATGGGCACCCATTATTTAAATAAATTGGCCATCTATTGATAAATGGGATGTCTGTTTATTAAAAATAGGTGCCCAGTTTGTTGTCAATAGTACAAATCGAAACAAGCACCTATTTCTTTAATTTTAGAGCACGAGCGCCTATTTAATAAAACATGGAGCGGGAAACATACCTCCACCTCAGTTTTTAGCTTGGGATATCCTTGGTAGGACCAAGCATACACTTGGACCTCCAAAATAATGGCTAAGGCACTAGAATGCCATATTTCTACCTTGCCATAATTTTCTAAGGGCCTTCCTGATCCTATTTTTTGACAAAATGAAAAACCATTAGAGTTCTCACCGTCTTGATTTAATAAATGTAAATTTTATAGGGATATGAAATCTTTTACTATTTTGTATTATTTATTTATCAAAATTGGTACCTAAATGTATATACAATTCTCTTGAAGATCTAAATTATTGTTTTGAAAAATGTGAAATTTTCATCAATTTATGGTGGTCGTACACTTGAGGTTTTGAAAATGTGGTTTATAGTCAATCATAAATTAATTTAAAAAAATGTGATTAAAAAAAAATATATATATATGGTCATCAATTTTTGGTGTCTTAGATATATTTTCCCACAAGGATTAAAAAAAATCATTTATTTACATCAAAATATTATGGTCATACATGTGTTGTATGCTCCTAAAATATGCGTTATGAAAACGTGGTTTTTAAACATGCCTACTAAAAATAATTTTATACCATGTGGGTATTGAAATAAATTACATACTTGAAAAGAACACTCTTAGAAATAAAGTTTCTATTACTGAAGTGTTCTAAGATTCAATTTCTAAGTGACTCTAATTTTGACATCAATTAGCAAAACATTTGAAAAATGGAAAAAACACTTCCACTTTTTGCCCAAAAGTGGGAGTCAACTTCTTGCAGCCACCCTCCTCTTACATCTCCCAGAATATCTAAATCTAATGTATCTTTTGATGCATTACCCAAAGTTAAAAAAATATTTATTGTCATTATGATGGATATTAGAGGTGAAATGATGACTTTAAGTTTGTCGTTTATGACAACTTATTAACTCTATTAGTTTTGGTGAATAGGTTACAACTACCGATCAAGAAGATGAATAGGTAAAGAAAACATGCTAAGTGTTCTGATCGGTGAAAAGGAAGACAGTAACTGGAAAGTGTTTTGAGTAGCACTCAAGATGGTGAGAAAATTGGGAGATGCGATCATTACTGGTGCATCCCTATGGTCAAAATAGCCCAGACGTATGCCCCTGACAATTAACTAAATTTTTTGTGAAAGTTAGTATTTTTATGATTGTTCTATATGAAATATTTTTTTTACCGATTGGTTCCTGATGATCAAATGGTAAAGGTGATTAAGTTAATTTTGATGTTTTGTATTAAATCTTTGATGACATTTTGGGCTGACTTGTTAAGTTTTATTGGCACAAGTTTTGATAAGTCAATCAAAAATTGAGGGATGACTTGTGGATTATTTTTAATGTTTTAACCAACCTAAAAACAACTATATAAAGGAATTTTAAATCATTGATTTAGGGTTTTTGGTCCTTTTTTGGTGGTTGTGATCAAAGACAAAGGTATAGTATCATGCCAAGAGTTCAAAGAGTGAATTGGATCTTACAAGCAAGCAGTACCATTCCAGATTAGTGATTTGAGTTTATTGCTCAAGGCTAACTCTAATAGGTTAGCAAGGTTAAATCCCTTAACAAGATGGACTTTAACAAGTCTTTTGTATAAATTCTCTAACAAGGTGGCTTTGGAGGAGTTCTAAATCCTCTAGAGAGGTAGATCTTAATAGGTTTCTTTGTACTTCTAACAAGGTACTAGTCAATCTTAACTGGGTGAGCCTCTAATAGGGTACTATAAGCTCTTAATAGGTAAACTCTTTTACTACACTGAAGAGATTTTTGGGTGTCATCCCCACCATGGTTTTTTCCCTCTTACAAGGGTTTCCATGATAAAAGTAGTGGTGTTATGGTTTATGTTTTGTGGTTGATTGGATTACTTTACTTTTATTTCATAGTTATAGTTGCTTGTTTGGTTTTGTGGAAGTTACTTAAAAGAATAATTAGTTTATTGGTTGAATTTTTTCATTACCTATTTACACTGATTCACGCCTCCTCTCAATGCTTCTATATAATAACAATTACTATCAGACCCTAGTTCTCTTGAACAAGCATAATAGCTTGGCTGAGAACCTTAATGGATATATGGATTTTTATAGAAGATAAATTGTTGAGGCTAAGGACATGATTTAGAAACTTAAATAAAAGTTGAAAAGCTCTAGGGCTAAGAGACAAGAGAGAAGAAGGATAATACTAGAGGCTAAATGGTGAATAGGCATGATAATAATAAAGGAAAGAAGGTTGCACATGTTGAAGGAATCAAGAAGTAGATGAAGGATACATAGGTAAAGAAAGGAGAATTGAATTCTTCTGAAATGACAAAGAACTCCATTACGTCGAGTAATGTGGAGACTTCATATTATGACTAAGTCAAAGCTATTGGCTTAGGGGGAGAAAATCAAGTAATATCTATACCTATCTGCTAAAATTGTGTGCACGGTAAGATTTATCAACATATCTAGATGTCTAATGATTTTATGTAAGAATTTGATGAAATATATTACATCACATATGATTCGACTATTTGGACGCATAATATTTTTGTTTAAAGAAATAGTGGTACTTTATATTTATAAATGTTGTTACTGGTTAAGGTTACAATGTGAATATTTACATTTATTGATTGGTATTGAGATGTTATAAAGGATAAAGTGAAGTTCACTTTTCACTTTACATTCCATGAGCTTAGAAGTGTAGTTGTGAGCATATTCTAAGAGATTTCAAGCTTATTCAAAGTGGTTGTGAATTGGAGATTATGATTTTGTTCTTGAATTAAAGATTTTTTGTAGAACTCTTGGAATGAGATGAAGTGTTATTGTTGTGTTGTAGAGGCTCTATCTTGTGGTGATTATTCTTATCATTATGGATACCCCTATGTTGGTTGATATTACTGACGAGTTGAGCCCTGTATTTAAGCTACATCCTTTGAAGGTAGTAGAAAATGATCTCATTAGTGCCCTATCTTTGATACCTCATGGTGTTCTATTAACTACGAAAGTAAGATTGTTCATTCATTGCAAGATTGAAGACCTTTGTCACAATTCTATATTCAATACAATTACTAAACTTTGTGATGGTGCTTGTATGCAGGATGAGCATAAGAATTTGACTGATAAGGGTTTTGCATATGTTGTTGAACTACCTGAAAATTTTAAAACCAATTGGATAATATGTACTGATTTGAGTCCATGATTAGCTCCTATGGCTTGATAGACTATACAAGATCATCAAGGAGATTATCCACGTGGTGATAGGGTTGTGTGCAACTGACGATGTACTTGTTCTAAGAACTATTCCTTCTGGTGAGGTCACTCATCTTACAAAGTCTAAAAAAGACTAGTGTGCTATGAAAATCAATGACATTGAAGAGGTTGAAGTGAAGTTTTCTTCGATGGTGATCAATTACAAGTTTTACCAATCGAGATGATTAAATAGTGTGCTTGGTGGTGGAATTCATACAGCCTATCAGATGATAAAGGAAAGTGCTTGGTATGACCTACGTGACATCATGAGAGGCGAGATCTTTGTGAACACAGAAAGAATCAAGAAGGAAAAGAAACAATCTTTCAAGTATGGTTCACTACCGGTATGTATATTCTTCTATTTGCAGAATCACTTTCATAGTATTGGTCAGATTTAGTGGTCAACCGATAAACCTGTAGTTGTGCAAATTAAAAAATGCATAAGTATATTAGGAAATAAATTTAATAGTACTATGTGGTGTTATTTTAAATATTTTCAGAAATGAATGAATAAGAGGGAACATCCCAATTGATATTTTATAAAAAAATATAAAGATGATATATGTTATATTATATATACTGATACATATAGGTTGCAGGCGGTACATGAAAGAACTTCTTGGGCTTTATCGATGGGTTATGAAGTTGATGGTGATATTGTGTCAATTCATGCTGATGATTTATTATCTAAACTGATTGATTTCACTACTCCTTGTTTTGGGACCTATGAAGAAGACTATTTGCAAAATCATTCTTAGTCAAAGGCACCTGTGACAGAGAGAAGAGTAAGAAAAAAGGTTGATGATTTAGCCAAGCAGAGTGGCATTACAAAAGATATGATGAATAAGATCAGGAAGAATTTTGAGACTAAACAAGAAGGAAACTCTAATGTTTTAATAGAAAAATTCGATGTAGAGGTTGTTATTCCTACAATCAAAAAAGCAAAAGGTAGAACTACTAGGATTTCCTTAGTGCTAAAGGAGAAGGCGAAGGTGAAGGAAGTAGAGAAAATACATGTGATAGAACAAATAAATTACAAGAAAAAGAAAGGAATGAATCATGGTTATAAAGAGGCTAAGAGAAAAAAGAGGAAAGAAGGCTACTGCTAAAGAAGATGAGCCTAAAATTGATTCAGAAAAAGATCAAGAAGAGTTGTAGGCTAGTGGAACAAATTCTAGAGTAGTTGGCATGAAAACTAAGAAGTCAGTTAATCCTAAGACTTTCATAATTTTGATTGCAGATATCATATTAGAGAGTATTAACAAATATGGTGGTGTAACTGATGGAAAAAAAATTTATGATAACTTTGATGATGCAGATAAACAAAAGATAGAAGATGCTATTGCTTTTAGTTTGCATAAGTTTTTTAGAGGACTTTGTGAATTGAATAAGACTATACATGATTCACTATATAGAAGATTGAGGTGATATGCAGAGATAATTTAAGGAAAGACAAAGAAATATTGGAGAAAGAATTAATCCTACTAATGCTTGAAATACCTGTTGGATATGTAAAGCTTGTAATTGAGGAAACGATACTTGGATTCAAAACAAGAACTAGAGTATGCAAGATACTTGTTCGTCAATCTCAGGCAGTACATGATGAGACACTTGCAATCATGAAGGATAACTTAAAAGAACACAACTGATAGAAACTACTCAAGAGGAGCTGACAGTAGAAGAACTTATTTCTATTGAACAAGTAATTGAAGACATTATAGGTAATTTACCTTATGATACACCACAACAAGATCCTAATATTGTAACTATAGATGTGCAAGCTAAAGATGAAGGATGGAAGGATATAACTAAAGAGGTGGATATACCTATTTTAACTACTATAGTTTGATAGACTGATGATACTAGAAATAAATATGATGCTGATTTAGTAGCACATTTAGTGAAAAGGAAATTGAATCTTGGTGAGAGTTCTAATTCTAAAATAAAGAGAAATTCTATTGATGTTCCTAAGGAATAAACTGAGGATGATATTAAAGATGAGGATGTTGATTTCATTCAAAGACATATTGATATTACTAAGATGAGTCCTGGACAAATAATTGGAATATCAAACATACTAAAGTTGAAATAAAAAATGGATCAACTAAGAAGTCAAACAAGACAAGCTCAAGTACTAGAGACAACTCAAGATATCCTATATGATCTTGTACATGAAAATGCATTTGATCCAAATGCTCCTACAATTGAACAAATGGATACTTTGCTAAGATCTATTATTGAAAAAGTTTCAATTTTGGAGGATGCATCTATAAATAGAGATAAGTTGGATTTTGAGAAGAAGAGGAATTAGAATTTGAGGGAAACTATTGCATCAGAAAAAGGAAAAATTATAGTTTAAGTAAATAAGGTAAAGGAAACTTTGAATGAAGTTAGTAAATTGTTAGAAATTTTTTCTGATTTTTCATTGTTTACTCATGATTTGGAGCTTAAGAAGAATCAAGATCATTATGAGCTTAAATCTTCAATTGTTATTTTTGACCCTATTGCACATTAGGCTAGCAGTTATGGTTCCCAATTTAATATTGTTGATCACAAGCTCAAAATATTGCAAGGAGAACAATATAAGAGGATTTCTACCTTACTCGAGTTGCAAACCTATTTGATTCCATAATTGATTTTATGCAACAGAATGTTAAAGATGCAGAGGTAGAAATTAGGTTACTTGATCTGAGTACACTTGAATCCATAGAGGAATTAGCTTCTATTCTACATGGAGAGATTCAAGTTATAGTGAACTTTCATAAATCATGGGAGAGTTCATTGGATACAACAAAATAAAATTTTAGAGAAGTCTTTGAGAGGATGTGATCGGTAAGTTTTTCATTTTTGATGATCATTTTATACCTTTTTCATTTATTTCAAAGGGGCAGTGATTAGTATGGTGAAAATGCAGATGAGAGACAAATCAATATACAATGTAGAGTAATTTATTGTAGATGGTTACATTGCTCTGTATATCTTTTGGTGATCAGTGAGAAGAATTGCCACTATTTTTTGCCATCAATGCCAAAGGGGGATATTGTTGGCATTATGATGTATATTAGAGGTGAAATAATGAGTTTAAGTTTGTCATTGATAAAATATTGTTAAATCTATTAATTTTGGTGAATAGGTTATAGTTACCGATCGGTCAAATGAGTAGGTAAAGTAGATATGCTAAGTGTTGTAACTAGTGAAGAGGAAGATAGTAACTGGAAAGTGTTTTGAGTAGTTCTCAGGATGGTCAGTAAATCGGGAGATGTGATCATTTCTAGTGCATCTCTACGATCAAAATAGTCCAGACATACGACCATGACAATTAACTCAACATTTTATGAAATTTAGTATTTTGATGATTGTTCCATATCAACCAACTAAGTTTCCAATTGGTTCATGATGATCATATGGTAAAGGGGGTTAAGTTTTTTGATCTCTAAGTTTTGTTGATCATTAGTGTCCCACACTTAGTCATTTATCCAGGTAGGTTAGCTAGTCATCACTATGACTAAGCTATCCAGTATAGGCCAAGCAATCCAGCATAGTCATTGTCGAGAAGATAGTGATTTCCAAGTGACTCAGCAATCAAGCCAAAGTTTATCATGTTCATGCTGAGTGCCAGAGTTTTAATGTGTCGAGCAAGAAAGTTTTGACATATATGTCTGGAATGACACAAACTTCAAGGTAAATAGTTTTGGGCTGACTTGTTCATACATTTAATGATTTCAATGGAGTTAATTACACATTATTTATTTGATCCCAATACGTGACATGGAGCCAATCAAAAAATTGGAATGGCTAAGAGACATAAGCATTTGATCATGATTGTTGATCTAGATCTAATTTCCAGATTCATGAAGTATATTAGATTGCTTATTAAACCCTAATGGTGTGTTCAAGGAGAGATAGAGAAGGTGAATGCGTATATGAGAGATGTACAAAGGGTTATGTTGATAGAAGAAGCATAGATCTAGCAGAGTGAAAGAGTAGTGAACAACAGATTAAGGACATATTAGATTATTATATTAGAGAAGGTATTGGAAAGAGGAGATTTGTTATCAGCATCAGAGTGCATAACAAAGGATTAGTTCTTGAGACATTCTAACCAGTGTATCAGGTGAAATCTCTTAATAGAGTGGTTCTAACAGACCTTTCTAAATCTCTTAGCTGAGTTCTTACTTTGTTGTAAGTTTAAATCCTTTTTACAAGGTATATTGTAATGATCTAAATCTCTTAACCGGGCAGACCTTTAACCAGGTAGATTACATATTGTGATCAAACTTTGTAGCCCTAACAGGCACACTTTATTGCTACAGTAGTGAAGATCTTTGTGGGTATCATCCCCACCCCAGTTTTACCTTATTGGGTTTCTGGGTTACCAAAATTTATTGTCTTGAGTTATTTATTTACTGTCATGGATGCTACTAGTTGGTAGTTAAATTATATTTATGCATGGTTGTGAATCAATTTTATTTAAGGATAAGAGTTTAAGATCTGATTTACCCCCCTCTCAGTATCTTGCTTTCCCATATTGTATTTCCAAAAATTGGTATCAGAGCACAATTCTCCTACAAAAGGTTTTAATCAACTTGAGAGAACAGATCTTGAGATGGAGATTTAAAAATTGGGTAGAGTCATGGAGAATCAAAAGATTGAAATTCATCTAGCATTACATCAGCTTGAAAATGCAAGAAAACAGCTAAAGAAGTCCTTGCAAGAAAGAAAATATTTGGCCAAACAAATTAATGATACACATTATGAAGAAGAAGACACTACAAATCTATTTCAGAATGGAGACTCTACTGAGAGTGATGTAGCAATTGCAGATCTACTAGAAAGGAACAATACATTGTGTGAAGAAGTCAGAAAACTGAAAAGAGAACAAGAAATGCAGACAGTAACATTATGTGAAGTAGTGGAACAAAAGAAGAAAGCTAAAGATGAAAAAGATATGGCTAAAGAAGACAAAATAATGATGATTGTCAGACTTTATGAAAGGAAACATGAAGTACAAATGATGAAAAACAATCAGGTTGACATGGTGAATCAACTGATACTTGCAAATCAGGAGATCAATAGGAAAGACATGGAAATTGTGAATCTAAGATCTAAAAACTATCAATTGAAAAATGAATTGAGATCTGAGAAAGAACTGAATGAAAGATTGAATAGACCTAATGAATCCTTGACTCATTTTGAAAACTTTATGGAAGCATCAAGGAGATCTAAAGATTCTTCTGGATTAGGTCACATTGAATAACATACATCTACTGAGAAAGGAGAATCATCTAAGATTGGTGAAAAGAGGAATGATAAGTCAAACAACAACAAGCCTATATGCCGTCACTGTGGAAAATATGGACACACAACAAACATCTACCGAAGCAAGAATGGTAAGTCCAATCCTAAACCTAAGTTCAATGGTTATTGCTTTAACTGTAAGAAGTTTGGACATCAAGCACATGAATGTTGGGCAAAGGATAACAATGCACCTCTCACACCTAGATTCAATGGGAATTATTAAAACTGTAAAAAATCTGGGCATAGAGCACAAGATTGCAAATCTAATGCTAAACAAAAATGGACATCAAAGACACAAGCAAAAGAACCAAGGAAGGGTAACACTTACAATTGGGATTATAACACATGGCACAACTGTCATTACTGTGGTGAGTGTGGACATGTTCCAGAAAATTGCATAAAGACACATTTCAAAGGTAAATCTAAGAGTTGGATGAATGGAAGCCTAGTTTTCTATAATTGTTTGAAAATTGGTCATAATAGGAGAGATTACAAAACAAGGGTACCTGCTCCCATTATTGAGTAGATTAGAGCATAGATGAACCACACATGGATAAGTAAAGCAGAACCTAGTAGCAGTGAAGCTACTAAAGATGAGGTCACCCAATCCAATGGATCAAGTGATCCCACCATCATTAATTAAGAAAAGAAAGGTATGTAAGGAACTATGTTTATATTTTATATGTTTTATCAGTTCCTAACATATAAAAGTGCAAAAGTCCACATCTGCATATGTGAAGATGCATCAGGACACATTTTAAGTTATATAGTGAGAAAAGTCAAAAAGCACCATAGGTGTCGAGCATCAGTATATTTCTAATGTGTGCGGAGTAAGTTTTTTTTGGTGACCGAGTGATAAGTGAATTTTGTGAGTCAACTGACGACAGCCGTTTGACACTCACTCAATGGAAAAAAATTTTAATGCTAACCTAACTTTCGACCGTTGGAGCCTATATAAAGGAAAGAGTTATTTCATTTCTTCTCACCATGTGATTAATAATTTTATAAGAGTGATTGTGTGTTTGTTAAATTGAACTCAAAAACATTTTTTGAAGATTTCTATAGCATGCCGTCAGCAACCTTTTAGTGGAAAGTGTGGATTTTGTTACTTGCCGAGGTACTCTTTTCGTGATCTTTGAAACCTTAATTTTTGGTGAAAATGACTGCAAGTTCTTCTGCACCAGTGAAGAGAATGGAAAAGGAATTGTTAAATGTTCAATTGGTAAGGAGTGACACCTATGTGCCTCCTAATTTCCATGTAGTTATTAAGAGTGCTATCAAGGGTAATTTGATAGGAGCCCTATCATCAATACCACCGAAGGTACTTATGATCCATGGTATAAGTTCATGCTACATGGGTAAGATAAGTGAAGTTGGTGATCATGAGTTGTGAGCATCTTACAATAAATTATGCATTGACGGAGCCCTAAAAGATGAACACAAACACTTAGCCAAGAGAGGGTTAACTCGTGCCCTAGACTTTCAAAGAGAATTCAGAGTGGAATGGATCAAGATTTTTATGAGTCGTGTGTGTGACATGAACATATGGATGGAAAATGGACCAGTCAAGATAACAAGGGAGATCATTCATCGAGTAATAGGTTATCCAATTCTAAGTGGGAAGAAAAATATGAAATGCCAAAGTAAGGAAAACATTGAAGAACTCACTGGAGCCATTTGGAAAAAAAGAGGGATGACGATATCCACAATTATAGACTTGGAGTTGGATTTTGTAGTAAGGGTTATAGCTCATTAGTTCTATCAATCAAGCCGACTGGATAGTGTCCCATGCATTACAGTCGACCGGGCTTGAAAAATTATAAAGAAGGATCATACTTATGACCTTGCTAAGCTTCAACTAATGCAACTGGCCAAGAACCTTTCTTCAATTATAAGAGTGAAGAATTCAGTATGTAAGTTTGGATCTCTACTCATTTGCATATTTTTCTACATACAGAATACATTTCCTTCTTTTGGAAACATAGTGTAGAAAACAAACAGACCTATCACTGAGAAAATAAATACATTTATTCAGCAAATAGGTGATAATTTTGACAATTTTATGGAAACATATTTTGTGGAATTCAAGAAAAAGATGAGATTAAGGAGTAGAATTCCCAGTTCACTAGTTGAAAAACATTATGAGGATGTTTGTTTCCTAGTAGACATAGATTACACCTATGTGCAGGTAGTAGTGCTGAGGGTATCATGGCTGGGGCCATTACCTTATGAAGTAAACATTGATGAGACATCTACAGCAATAACAACTTTATTGGCAGAAGGAATTTATAGTACAGTGAAACATTTTGGAAACTATGAAGAAGATAAGTCTAGAATCACTATGGATTTGAAGGCTGGCACTATGGAGAGGAAGAGGAATAAAATTGTCAAAAATCTAAAGAATATGGTTGTAATTCAGAGTGATGAAGAAATAGAGGATGCACCTTTGGGGTTGTCAATAGGACATGGAGAAGACATGTCTAGCGAAGAAGAAGAAGAAGAAGAAGAAGAAGAGGAAAGTGAACCTGAAGAAGAGGTCACTGTGAAGGGTAAAGGGAACAACCAGTAGTTGTCGAGGCAACTAAAAAAAATCTAAACCTAAGGCTACCCCTTGTGTTGCTAATTGACCAAGGACTAGGGCATCATATCTTTCTCAGACAGAAAAAGTATATACTAAGAAGAATGCTGGGGAGAGTAGCTCAGGAAAGAGAAAAGAAGTTGAAACTAAGGCTATGTCAAGCCAACCTGCTAAGAAAAGACCAAGAAGGAAGCTATACTTGGAATCTGAAGATGATGAGGAGACAAATACAAATGTACCTAGAAACATTCCTACAACATCATACAAACCAATGAACAATATTGATGAGGTATGTAAGAACCTAAGAAGTAATTTAGGTTTAGCAGGATTCAAATTTATAAAGTATGATATGATGGGAACATTCAAAATGACACCTGTGGAGATAGGAGATAGTGTTCCTACAGAACTATATGATATTTTGTCTCAAAAATGGCAATATGAAATGGAAATGTGCACTGATGACAAAAAGACAGATTTGGGAAGCAACATTGGCTAAAATCATTCCTGACTTGAAAAATAAATAGATAGTTAAGTTCATTGAGAAATATAAGGGGAATTTTATTCCTAAACAAAGAGCCTATTCTATTTTAAGGAATGATGTTGAAGGTATAGTACAACAGAGCAACAAAATATGGAAGGAAATTTTTGGGTTAATTACTAAGAAGGTTGATGACAAAGATGGAGACAACTCAAAGCTAAAGGAAATGGAGAAACTAACTACTACATATCAAGCAGAAACTGAAATAGAACCCCAAAAGGAAACTAGAGATGAGAAAGTTATAGACTTGACATTGGATAGTCCAATTGACACTACACTTGGAGAAGACAACAATGTGGATGCCGAGGATCAGAATGAGCCAGAAGACATTAGTATTCAATCGCCTATTTGGGAAACTGGGGTAGAGTCAGATAAAGAAGGAGAAAATGAGGTAATCCATACAAATCCACCTATTTTAGAGGTTGTACAAACATTTTTAGGGAGTGAAGATAAGATGGAAGAAATTGCAGACAAGCCCATAGAACAAGAAGCTATACAAGTGTTTGTTGATCTACCACACTCTGCATCATCCACTCCCACTGCACCTAAAATATGAAGTGTACCTGATCATCAAGTAATCTTGACTCAGATGAAGGCATCAATTGAAATTAACAGTGACAAAGGTAAATATATCACTGTAACTAAGCTGAGTATCATCTCTTCAGAACTCAAAAGGAAGAAGTCACATAAGAGGGAATCAACAAGTCCAAGCGTCACTTTGGATGAAGTGATTTTGATTCCTAAATGGGATACAAAAAAATTGACATATGATCAAATTTAGACTATGTAAGACCTTTTGAAGAGGAAAAAGAAACAAGAAGAACTGAAGAGAGAACACCAACAAAAGCAAGTTTTACATGAGATAAAGGATATTTTTGTTAATGTTTTTGATATAACAGATGTAAATGAACAAACATCAATACTGGAATAGTTAGTCCATATTGTGCAGAAAGTTAATGATGAAAATGTTGAGGCAAATGAGAAGTTGCTACAATATTCTGAGAGAATATTTGAGAACAAAGTTTTGGAGAAGATATTAGCAGAGATTGCTATCAAACAGGTTGAAATTTCTTCTCTTATTAGTATACTTGAAGAAGTTGCAAATAATGTTTATTCCTTGTATACAAATCTATGTGATTTAGAATTATTTACCAAGGATAACCAATAGCTTATTGAGCAATTACAACTAACTTTGAAGTCAATAGGGAGTACATTGAGTATGGATGCTAGTTCTAGCTCCTTACATTTTGACAAATTGACTCATACACAGAGAAGATTAGCCGAACTTATGGATGAAGATGGTAGAATTAGAGAAAAGTTAATAACTATTCATACTGCCTTAATACCTCATCTGGAGGTTATACAGAAGGAACTTACAGTTGAAAATGAACTAGTCAAGAGGGATTCTCATCTCTCTACAGTAGATAGTTTGGTAAGTCTAGTTGCCAAGCTACAAATTAAGATACAAGTCATGAAGTTTGTTAAAGATAGTTGGGATACAATGTTTGCACTAACTTTACAGCTTCATAAGTCATTTTTGGATAAGTATAACTTAACCCCTACAGCTATCAGTGACAAAAACAAGGGGGAATCAGATGAGGAAATGGATAAAGATGTGCAGAATAAGGCATGATATTTTTTAAGGCATGTATATTATGTAAGTATGAAGTATAATATTAGGGGGAGTATGTTGTGTACTATGAAAAAAAAATTGTGAATGTAAAGAAATGATAAGTGTGTTTTTGCCACTAATATCAAAGGGGGAGATTGTTGATCTTTATGTTTTGTTGATCATTAGTGTCCCATACTTAGTCATTTATCTGGGCAGGTTAGTCGGTCATCATTGTAGCCGAGCTATCCAGTATAGGATGAGAAATTTAACATAGTCATTGTCGAGAAAATAGTGATTGCTGAGTGACTTAGAAATCAAGCCAAATTTTATCATGTTCATGCCAAGCGCTAGAGTTTTAATGTGTCGAGCAAGACAGTTTTGATATATATGTTTGGAATGGCACAAACTTGAAGGTAAACCATTTTGGGCCGACTTGTTCATATATTTAATGATTTCAATCAAGTTAATTACGCATTAATTATTTGATCCCAATGTGTGGCATGAAGCCAATCAGAAAATTGGAATGCCTAAGTGGCATAAGCATTTGAGCCTGATCGTTGATCTAGATCTAATCACTAGATTTGTGAAGTATATTAGATTGCTTCTTAAACCCTAATGGTGTGTTCAAGGAGAGACAGAGAAGGTGAATGCATACATGAGAGATGTACAAAGGGTTATGTTGATAGAGGAAGCATAGATCTAGCAGAGTGAAAGAGTAGTGAATAAGAGAGTAAAGACATATCAGATTATTAGATCAGAGAAGGTATTGGAAAGAGGAGATCCATTATCAGCATCAGAGTGCATAACAAAGGATCAATTCTTGAGACATTCTAACTAGTGTATCAGGTGAAATCTCTTAATAGAGTGGTTCTAATAGACCTTTCTAAATCTCTTAGCTGAGTGCTTACTTTGTTATAAGTTTAAATCCTTTTTAGAGGGTAGATTGTAATGATCTAAAGCTCTTAATCGGGCAGACCTTTAACAAGATAGATTACATATTGTGATCAAACTCTGTAGCCGTAACAGGCACACTTTATTGCTGAAGTAGTGAAGATATTTGTGGGTGTCATCCCCACCCCAGTTTTACCTTATTGGGTTTTTGGGTTACCAAAATCTGTTGTCTTGAGTTATTTATTTACTGTCATTGATGCTACTAGTTGATAGTTCAATTATATTTATGCATAGTTGTGAATCAATTTTGTTTTAAAGGATAAAATTTTAAGATTTGATTCACCCCCCTCTCAGTATCTTGCTTTCCCATATTGTATTTCCAAAAAATTTAATGTCTATTTTTCTTGTATTAAATGTTTTTATTACATTTTGGGCCAACTTTTTAAGTTTTATTGGCATGAATTTTCATAAGTTAAGTCAAAATTGAAGGACGGATTTTGAATTATTTTGAATATTTTAACTGACTTATAAACAACTATATAAAGGAATGTTAAATAAATGATTTAGGGTTGTTGATTTTTTTTTGGTTGTTGCAATCAGATACAGAGGTAGGGTATTTTGTCAAGATAAATTAGTTTCATTCCAAATCAGTGATGTGAGTTCATTTCTCAAGGAAAACTCTAATAGAAAAATATAACAAGGTGAATTCTAAGAAGGATTTTTGAATCCTATAGCAAGGGTATATCTTAATAGGTCTCTTTGTACTTGTAACAAGGCATTAGTCACTCTTAATTGGGTGAGTCCCTAACAGGGTATTGTAAGCTCCTAACAAGGAAACTCTTTTACTACAATGATGAGATTTGTGCTCGACATCCCCACCATATTTTTCTCCCTCTTAAAAGGATTTCAACGATAAAAATAGTGGTGTTATGGCTTATTCCTTTTGGTTGATTGGATTACTTTACTTCTATTGCATAATTACAGTTGCTTGGCTGGTCTTGTGGAAGTTATTTAAAAGCTTAATCAGTTTATTGGTTGAATTTGTTCATTATCTATTTACAGTGATCACCCCACCTCAATGCTTCTATATACTAACAATATTACTTACCACTTTTTTTCATCCCTTAATTTAGTTTAACCTCTTAATCCTATTAATCATTTCCTCACGTTTTATATTGGCCATTCAAATTTTAATCTCTTAATCTCCACCCTTGATTTTTATGAGGACTTATATAAAAGAAAATACCTCTTCCTCATTTGAGCATAATGTGATATTTAATAACTTTTTTGTAATTGAATTCTTACTAGCATATCATATCACCATTATCATTTTGCATTAACATCAATCAATGCTACTATGTTCTTTCAATGTCAGCTTGTGGATATGCTAAATATCTAAGATAAAATATCATTCAAAATATTAGTTCTTTTTCTTGCACTCTCCTTTCTTAGATGAAAATTTGACACCAAACTGTAGGATTATAAACCTAGTACACAAACCTGACACCCTCAACAAAAAGGAGACAAGAAACAAGACTAATTGACAAGATTCTATGACCTTCTACACTTTGAGTTCCACATCACTCAGGTGGGAATTATCTAATATGCACATACATAACTCATTTGTGACAAACAATAGCTTGCAGATATATAACTATGGAATAGTTTTAAAACCTTTAGGCAGCCAGTACCTCACTATTTTACTATATCTTATGCAGTATCCTACTTGCATAGAGCATGTATGAAAACTAGAGCAATCCTAACTCCTAACAACATGAAAGGGAAATTATTTTCATTTATGATTTGATTAAGGGATATCTGAAATACCCCACGTCTTTCATAGACCAGTGCCTTATCCAATGGGTAACAAAGTCAAACATAACATTGAAAAGAAGATCATGAACAAAGGAAAACAACATAGTCTAATATGCCTTTATGCCTTACATAAGACATACCCTATAAATCAAGTTCTAATTTTGAATCCACCAGTGTATTCAAATATGCAGTTCCCTACTCAAAAAATTTAACGCTCCCCTAGGAAGAGACCTTGGAATAGACAATACATTAATCAACATCCACTGAAAGACAATTATAGAATATCCTTAATACCCCATCTAAAACACACTTGAATAGGAATCCTAAATCATAGTTATCCCTTGAATAAATCTATTGCAAGCTTGCAATAGATAAAACTAAAACACCCTGGATGCTCTAGTTTATACGATTCAAAAACATAATGGAGACAACTTGATATCAGAACAACAATACTAAATTTCATTCATAAGCAAGATACTACAATGATGTTCTTCCCTAAAACAAAAATGATACAAGAAAACCCTATATGCATAAAAGAGGAAAAATATATACAGAGGTACCCCACTTGGAACCTGATCTAAACTTTTGCGGAGAAGTCAAAAACAAGACAGAATCAGGAACCCCAAAACAGAGCAAAAATATAGGAACCCTTAAAATAGAGAAAAGAGAGATAGATATAGAAGAAGGAAATCCTAAATTTATCTCTAATTGACATCTATCCTTCTTGCAATCTGATTCACAGTAATCCTTCAATTCTCCACCAACTTGATCTTTTTCTAAAAGATCTTAAAATACAATTTGATCTCCATGGCCACTTGACTATGAATATTAATGATCAAGTGATAGGAAGCAGACTAGGGTTTCAAAGAGTATAAAATATTGAATAGAAACACCTAAAAATATCACATGACATTAATATATAATAGGAAACATCCCCTCAACACCATACCACTTCAATAAATTGACCTAGAAGATCAGATCGATTCACTAATTGCCTCTATAGCTTGGAAACCAATGCCACCACTTGAAAATTTGAGAGATACATTTTAAATATTTAAATATTCCTTCCCTAACAACTATAGGTGGCACGGAATAAACATCAATAGTCAAGATTAAGCCTTACCACATTTTTAAAACATATCTATTGATCCTCTTTAGGGTATCCAGTCTTAGAATTAGATTAGACACATGGCAGTGCTGGGCAATGCCTTGATGAGTAGATCTCATGAAAATTTTCCTTAAGCCTTTACACCCATTGTTAGATCAAAACCCACTTGATCAGTCTTTACTTCATTACCTTGGTGTTTCTCTAGACCCACCAGGGACACATGGTCGATAGGCGTAATGCCTCAATGATTAGATGGTGCACATCTTCTTCATAAGGCATTACGCTAGCCGCATGATGCTCTCAAACTTGTGTGCCCTTTATCATTTCTTTACTTTGGCCCTCGGAACAACTTGGCAACCTTGGTCCCACTTATATCCACATGGCACTTTTCTATTGGCTCTAAGAAATCCTATTGTTCGCTAACTTGTGCTGACCAGGATGGACACACATCAAATAGGCGCAATACCTTAATCACTAATCACCTTGCATCTCTTCATTGGGGCTTTACATTATCTGTTGGATTAAATAAGACTTGATAGAACTTTAACTTCTCTATCCTCTGTAGTAGATTCCGACCCACCTGGGACACGTGGTTGATAGGCATAATGCCTTGATGGTTAGATCTTGTGAAAATTTTCATTGGGGCTTTATGCCATCCACTAGATTAAATATGACATGACTGGTCTTTAATTCAACTTTGTCCTTGACCTCTAACTAGTCGTTAACCTTGGTTTTAACTTTGGCTTATCTGGAAATTGTGTGACTATGTAATCTCTAAGTCACTAAATACTTTGGCTAACCCTAGGTTCATTACGAGATTAAGCGTGAGCCACAGGATTAGATCTTGATCAATAGTCTGTGTGAAGTCTCTTAATATTTTTGTACTTTCTCAATTCCTCTCGAGATTAACTTCTAGCACTAGATCTTGACCTACATCAATGGTTCTGATCACTTCTATGCAAACTCCACCTTGGTTTAACTTGAACCATGGTCCATTTAGAGATTGTGTGACTAAAAGAGTTCGCCAAGTCGCTAGATAAATTCTTTGACTCTGGTTGCATTCTGAGACTTAGCACAAGCCCTTAGATTCACCCATCCTTGGAAATATGTGGCAACACCATATCGAAACTCCATAAAATTGACTCAGTCTTGAAACTAACCATGCTCAAACTCTCATCTGTTCTGAGATTATGGGACTGAAGAGATCTCCAAGTTGCAAGAACATTTCTTAGCCCTTGATTCTATTCCGAGATTAAGTGCAAACCACATGATCTGAACAAGGACAAAAAATATCTATGATCCACAATAAATCTCAAGGAATTTAACTTAATCATGAATCCATTGGGAAATCACGTGACCAAATAGATAATATAACCATTCCCTAACCACAGTTTTATCTCGAGATCATGAGATAAAGGAGATCGCCAAGTTGCGGAATAAAAATTTGAACCCTTGAGTTTATCATGAGATTACACACCATCCACAGGATCAAAAAGACATCGACAACCTGCGTTTGATCACGAAAAGTAAAAATCATATTCCAAATCATCCAGAGTTTAGGAGATAAGAGTCTACACCAAGTTGCTAGATGGAAAAGAATATTTGATTTCAGCTACGTGACTAAGATATAAAGGCAAGGAAAATATGCACATGAAAAAAAAGGACTTAAGTGGCTTGAAAAGGTAACTTGAAAATAGAATTTGACTTGAAGGGTTTATTGTTTTTTACACCAATGACTAGGAATTTGAAATTAGGACTTTGGAATAGAATAAGAAATAGCAGGGTTTTCATGACTTAGGCAGAATTCTTGCAGGAATTTTATAGTGCTAACATAGGCTATGACTGGGGAAGGTTGAGTGAAAGATCAACACCAGATTCCAGATCTCTGAGGAAAGTAGACCAAGACAAAAAATAAAACCCTAAATAAAACACACCTTAAGAAGGAAAATGAAAGAAACTTTATATAGATATATACATTGTTGTGCAGAGTCATATTACCTTTGCACCTCTTCTCCTGATTTGAAAGAAAAAAACTAGGATGTGAAGGCCTGAAACCACCACCAATCTTAAGAATTTACTTGCCTCTGTCAAATGCAAGATTTTTTACCCCATGTACTAGAAGCAATAAGAATATGCCCTTTTCATCTGCCTAATTAGACTGGCAAATATTTTTCATTAGCTCAATACTACAAAAAATAGTATCAACATACTCATCATTAAATCTTAAAAGGATATCCGGAAAAAATTGAAAGGGAAATCGATCTAGTAAATGCATATTACATTCAAGAGGTAAAGGAACACCGGAGAAAATGTAATTCTTATCATCTTTTGATCCACAACCACATTCTAAAAAATCATCTAGCTGAAAAGAGAAGCACTCATATTCTGCCATATAGTTGGTATCATATATATTATCTAGTTCCTCATCACAATCCTCAAACAATGGATTAGAAACCACATGCAGATCTATATTATAATCATCATGAAAAAGGATTGGCTAATCCAAAACAATATCCATATCATACACACTTGAATATGAATCCTAAATCATAGTTATCCCTTGAATAACTCTATTGCAAGCTTACAATAGATAAAAATAATACACCCTAGATGCCCTAGTTTATATGATTCAAAAACATAATGGAGACAAATTGATATCATAACAACAATACTAAATTCCATTCATAAGAAAGCTACTACAATGATGTTCTTCCCTAAAACAAAAAGGATACAAGAACACCCTATATGTATAGAAGAGGGAAAATATATACAGAGGTACCACACTTAGAATATGCTCTGAAATTTTGTACAGACTCTAGAAACAAGAGGGAATTAGGGACCCAAAAACAAAGTAGAAAATAAGAACCCTTAAAATAGAGAAAAGAGGGATAGATATAGAATAAGGAAACCCTAGAATTCAAGTGTAAAGGAAGAAAATTGGTTTGATATTTGTGTTGATTAGGTTTGAGATGTGTTGTATTTCCTTAAAATTTACATTTAATTGTAATTTGTATATTGTAATGTGATTAAGCATATAGGGGGACGAAAGATAAGATGTTCCTCTTTTATCCCCAAATGCACAAATGAAAGATCCAAGTTGATTAACCCAAAAGAAGTATCAATGCACAAATGAATCAACCATTTGTAAATGAGAGAAAAGAAGAAGATCTTAAATTATTTTTTATGATTAAGGAGATATGATATATTGCAGTAATTGAAAAGGATGAGAGGAAGTACCAACATTAAATATTTGTAGATTTGAAGAATGTTGTTTTCTCAGGTCTATAGCTTGTTTCTGGAAAATTTGAAGCCTGATCCAGAATAGAAACATAGAGACAGACAAAACTCAGTAATCTTTTTCTGATCTAACACTGTCCTAAGAAAAATGTCAACCTTGACCCAATAATCTCACCACTGACCCAATAATCTCAACCTTGACCTACACAGGTCTGACAGGAAATCTGTTTGTGGATCCTGATAGTTTGCTGAAAAGCGTATCCATATCCGACTTCAAATCTGCAGTCCTGAACTTGTACTTGCAAGAAAAAGAGGTTTGTTTGTTTGGGGGAGGGGTTTTCCTTGGTCAAATCTTGATTTAGGAATTAACCTTGAAATCAGTAAAATACAGAATGCTAGCAAGTAGTAGAATTGAATCTAAGAATGAAGCTATGATATTGAATATGTATGCCAATGTAATGCAAATGTAAGCAAGTATATAAATATGAAATCTTGGACTAAATAGAAACCATAAACCTCCATTATTGTATGCTTGGAATCCTCCTTGAAGGGAGAATGAATGAGTCTTGAGGATGCACAAAGGATCTTGAAGGAAGATCACACCACCATGATGGCTAGATCTAGGGTTTGAATGATGAATCTTGAATTCTTGAACCAAATCCCTTCAAAGGCTTGAGAGCTTGAATCCTTGGTCTTCAATGGAGAGCTTGAATTCTTGAGTGGAACATCTAAACACCTTGAAATCTTGGAAACATGTAGAAAAATGGATTCTTGAACTTTTTTCTTGATCACCTCTTCTTACTTGGTTGATGGTTAGAGAAAATGAGAAGAGAAAGCTTCTTTTTATATGAAACTAGGGCAAAATATTATAGAGAGGATGACATAGGGGAATTAAATTCCAATTATACCCATGCCCCTATAATAGGACCTACATTAAATATAATTTAATATTTTTCACTTCGGAACCCAAAACAGCCGACTCGAAAGCGGGAAATGAATATTTGATGACCTCCTGTAGCTGACAAGCTTCTAGATTTGAAAGGGGGACCCAACTCAAGGTTAAGGTCGACCCTGACCTAGGTCAAGGTCAAGGTAAACCCTAACCTAGGTCAAGGTTGAGGTAAACCTTGACCCAGGGGGTTTGAACCCTTGCAAAATATGCCAGGTGGGATAAAAGGTGCCCAGAGAGGCCCAATCAGGGTCCTAAACAAGCACAAAAGTAGGAGATGATGCAGAAATGAGGGGATGATATGATGGTGGTCCAAAATTACCCTAAGGAGTGCTAAAATTTCTTATCATGGAAGTGCTTCCATTTTAGGACGATACATTAAGCCCCCACTTTAGCAGGAGTATGAAAATCGAACATGCTCACGGTAAAGTTAGAAGAAAAGATACTGGTGGATCACAATGAGGTAGAGTGTCAGTAAGTCAAGGACATGAGCCCCTAGACCAAGGATTTCAACTCAATCATACATACATAAAGATATGAAAGTAAAGAGCAATAAATCATAGAAACATACATAAGCAAGACAAGAGAAACACTATAGATAACATAGCTTTATGATCTAATCCTACTAGCATGAAAGTGAAAAAGAGAGAAAAGAGATAGTGATTACCTCTCCTAGTAAGATGCCCACCTTACCATGAATCACCAAGGAGGGAGAGCCCAATAGGTTCACCCATAAACTATGCTTGTAATTGTAATGCATCTTCTGACGGCTTTTGAAAATATCCATAGATCTACATTCTTGTATCACTATGAATATAAAATGCATTTGTTTTCAGGATTTAGAAACTTATGTGCGTTACCTTCCAAGGATTTAGAATATTTAAAAATAAAAAGGGTGTGTATCTCTTTGGGATTCAGCAACTTATGTACGATACCTTTCAAGGATTTAGCAAAAATAAAAGTAAAAGTGCATCTCTTCAGGATTTAGCAACTTATATGCATTACTTTCCAAGGATTTAGCATGTTGTAAAATATAAACTAATGTAAATTATAGTACAAGGGAGACCCTATATATGCCCACCTCCTTATCATGACTACCCACTAGGAAGGATAAGGAAGAGCAAAGAGGATACCTACTTCACAAGGTAAGGAGATATCCAGTTTAACAACAATATACGCTATATCCTTAGCAAAGAGTATTGACCCTTACCTCTAAAGGAATAGATAATCATGAAATGGATATGTCAGACATGGAAAAAGGATCCTCAAAGAGGAAGAAATCTTATCATCAAGACCCCCACCATAGAGGAGTGCTTAGGATAAAATTTCATCTTCTAAAGAAAAGAGGGACCAAAGATTCAATCATCAAGCCCCCTGTAATCAAGAGGAAGAGTAATCTCGAACTAAAGGAGTCAAAATCTAACCCAAAGCAAGAGAAAGAGTTTATAAAGAAAATAATTTGCAAAATAAAGAAGATGTGATGACCTAGGACAATCACCTCTTATATAAGAGGGTATCCATAGTAAAAAAGATACATCTTTATAAGGAAATAATGTTATATGATAAACAAATGCCACTAAGCTAAGGAAAGTAGATCCTTAGATAGAGGAAGAAGGAAAATACCTTTCCCCCCAGGGGTGAAAGCAAGAGATATATCAAATTATATTAAGAGATATTGTAGCAAAGAGATATCATGTGAGAAGTGAAAAAGTAACCCTTGTGAGGGATAACACATTATTCAGTTTCCAACGTGAGAGATTTATCAACCATGGAAACCCAAAAACAACAAAATAGGTTATAATCAAGGACAAAGATCCTTAATGCAAACCAAAATTTTCATGTATGATTGGATATCACATAATAGATAGATACTGCTTAACCAAGGAAAAATGGATCCCAGAAAGACAAAAGAGAAGGAGACGGCATCCTTGCTCCCCAAGTGTAGGATCAAGGATGAAAAAGGGACCTATTATATCACTCAAAATACTATGCAAGACAACGAGCCCCAAAAGATTAGGCTAACATTATTTACATAATATGGAGTTCCATAATAGGAACATAAATGTTATTTAGAGAAAATAGTATTGAAATATAACTCATTTCCACATGATATATAAATAAATTTATTATCAATGAGTTGCCTAATCTTATAAGGTAAAGCTTGACATTCATTAGAGTGATCATGAAATCTATGATAGAAATAAAAAGGAAGAATCTCCAAGTATAGACTACATTTCTTTTTTTGTTTAGGTCTAGTAACCTCTTGGTCGAATTCCTTCATAGGGTCATCATGTTTTGAAGTGTTATTTGAGATGTTGGTAACATTGCTATGTTGTTTTTGAGGATTAAATCCCAATCCATAAGAATTATCATGCCCCCCATTCTGTAAGGGCATTTGAATTCCCTATTTATTCTTAACACATCCTTGACTATGGAATCCTTGTTTAACTAGTAAATCATAACCAAGACCATAACAAGAAGCCATATGAAAAGAAGTCAATGGAACTTCAGTAGTCACTATGTCATCATTAGTATGTTTGATAGATTCATAAGAAGGAAAAATAAAGGAATACATCCTAGGAGAAGATGGGGTAGGAGCTTGATTCACCATAAGATCATCACTAAGAGGAAGAGCATTAAGGGAATTCATATCATTTTTTGCTAAAGTCTCATTACTAGAAGGAATCCCAATTAGCGGTAATGTGTTAATAATGTTATCTTCTTTCTCTAAAAATCCTACATAAGGGGAGTGTTTTTTAGAAAAAGAGTCACCATCATGTATGAATATGTCATCCATTAATAAATCACCCTCTTGTATCAAAGCATCTTCACAAGGAGGAGATAAATCAATGTCTTTATCCAAGGGTTCATCCCAAAAAGTAGAATCACCCATAATGGCTTCATGAGGAAGAGAGTAGTCAACATCCAAATTGAAAGGTTCACCCCAAATAGGAGGATTATCATCCCTATCAATAAGGCACATTGTAGGAGTGCCTATATCTTGATCCTTAAAGGGGAAAGAATTATATTCTAAAGTAGACTCATATAAAATACATATATTAGGAGAAGAATTAACATCGATCCTTAACTCATGTGCATAGGGGGAAAGGTTAAAGTCATCTGATTTCTCTAATATATCCTTACAAGGTAATACAAGAGAGGATAAAACAACATCACACGCACTAAATGAAATCTTTCTAGGTGTATCAATGTTGTAAATAGTGGAACATGAAGGTAACCATGCACACACACTATGGTTAAGGTCAATTGAAGAGATTGTAGAGGAGGATGAAATAGGAATAGGATCGATGGAGATCTCATTCAAACCATTTTCATCCTCACTTCCATGTACCTCATTAAGGGATCTATTCTCTTTTACAATAAAATTTTCATCAAAGTATTCAAAACAAGAGTCATACATGTTGAACACACAATAAAATTACAAGCATGTAAATGTTTTTGTGTTTTTAGAGAAATTTTATATTTTTTTTATGTATTTTTGGAATATAAATGCAAGAGCATTAAAGAAAACCTAATTTTAAATGCCTGAAAATCTAACACCAACAAGAAAGAGTTGTCTATCGTGAGTTCACCAAAATGTAAAGGAGAAAATGATGTTAATAGAATAAGATTGTTTTGATACTCAAATTACTTATCCCCTTACATTTAATGTTTAGAGTGGAGGGATAAATAAGATATTCCCTTTTATTCTCAAATTCACAAAGGAAGGATCCAAATTGATCAACCCAAAAAGGATCAATGCATAAATGAATCAATCTATTGGAAATAAGAATAAAGGAGATCCTAGGTTTCCCTCTTGAAATGTTTGTGAATGAATGTAAATGTATGATAGATTTAGAATGATTAAGGATCTAAATTGAAATGGATAGGAGAAATGCACTAACCTTGAAATATTGCAGATCAAAGAATGTTGTTTTTTGAGGTCTGTAGCCTGTTTCTGGCAAATTCGAAGCCTGATACAGAACAAAAATGTAGAGACAGACAAAACCCATAAATCATTTTCCGATCCAACACTTTCCTGAGAAAAATGTCGACCTTGACCCAATAATCTCACTGTTGACCCAATAATCTTGACCCTGTCCTACACAGATCTGACAGGAAATCTATTCCCGGATCCTGATAGTTCGTTGAAAAGGGTATCCAGATCTAAGTTCAAATCTGCAGTCCTAAACCTGTACCTGCAAGAAAATTAGGTTTTTTTGTTGGGGGGAGGGGTTTTCCTTAGTAAAACCCTAATTTAGGAATTAACCTTGAAATCAATAAAATATAGAATGCTAGCAAGTAGTAGAATTGAATCTAAGAATGAAGCTATGATATTGAATAGGTATACCAATGTAATGGAAATGTAAGGAAGTATGTAAATATGAAATCTTGGACTCAATAGAAACCATAAACCTCCATGGTTGTATGCTTGGAATCCACCTTGAAGGGAGAATGAATGAGTCTTGAGGATGCACAAAGGATCTTGAAGGAAGATCACACCACCATGATGGCGAGATCTAGGGTTTGAATGATGAATCTTGAATGCCTAAACCAAATCCCTTCAAAGGCTTGAGAGCTTGAATCCTTGGTCTTCAATGGAGAGATTGAATTATTGAGAAGAATAATTGAACACCTTGAAAGCTTGGAAACATGTAGAACAATGGATGCTTGACCTTTTTGCTTGATCACCTCTTCTTACTTGGTTGATGGTTAGAGAAAATGAGAAGAGAAAGCTTCCTTTCATATGAAACTAGGGCACAATCTTCTAGAGAGGCCAACTTAGGGGAATTAAATTCCAATTAGACCCATGCCCCTAGAAGAAGACCAATATTAAATATAATTTAATATTTGCCACTTTGGAACCCAAAATAGCTGAACCGGAAGTGGGAAATGAATTTTTGATGACCTCTGGCAGTCGACAAGCTTCTAGATTTGAAAGGGGGACCAAGGTCAAGGTCGAGGTCGACCCTAACCTAGGTCAAGGTCAAGGTCAAGGTCGACCCTGACCTAGGTCAAGGTCAAGGTTGACCTTGAACTAGGGAGTCTGAACACCTTGAAAATATGCCAGGTGGGATAAAGGGTGCCCAGAGAGGCCCAATTGGGGTCCTAAACAGGTACAAAAGTATGAGATAATGCAAAAATGAGGGGATGATATGATGGTGGTCAAAAAAATCCCATAAGGAGGGCTAAACATTCTTATCATGGAAAATTTATCCCAGCAAAGATAACTAATGGAGCACAAGAGGGAGGGAGGAGGAGGAGAGAAGGAAGGCATTCAAATTTTGAATTTTGAATATGGAGGGAAGCAGGGAGCTGAGGAATCTACTGAAGGACCTATGATAGAAAAAGAAGAGAATGCTATCAGTTTAGCAGGAAAAGTAGGAGGATCTACGGTGCTTCTATCCAGTGGGGACAATGGGTCATAAATGGGACTAGAGGTGAAAAATCCAAAAAATTCAAATGTTGGGGGAGAATCATCCCAAGGCAAGCCACATGATCCCCCCGTTAATTAGGGAAAAGGTAAATGGGTAGGTCTCTTTGGAGTAAAACACTCAGGCAAGTCCATTTTTCCCAAAGTGGATATACTATCTAATCCACTAAAAGGTGAGATTGGTATTCAAATACTAGATTAGTTAGCCGACCACATGGTCTCTATCATGGCCTCAACCCTTGTAGGGAAATTTATAGGCCCTAGACCAAATATTGATCTAGTAAGATCCTTTGTTGACAAAACATGGAGGCTGAAAGGTCAAATTGATGTAGTGGCCATGCCTAAAGGTTTCTTCTCCTTTGTATTCTCTAATGGGGAAGACCTATCTAAATTTCTGTGTGGGGGACCTTGGATGATGAGGAAATCATCTTTGTCTCTACAAAAATGGACTATGAGTCTAGACTATAATGAAAGCTTCTTCATGTCAATGTCGGTTTGCATTCATCTTCCTGGGATACCTTTGGAATATTGGAATGAAGATATTTTAATAGCTATTGTAGGTTCTTTTGGGGAAATTTTATCGATAGATCCTATGACTGAAGCCAGAACTAGACAATTTTATACAAGAATCTATGTAAACATCCAACAGAATCTTGACCTTCCTCAAGTAATATCTCTGAAATTGAAACTGGGGACATGGAATCAAGAGATTGAATATGAATCCATGTCTTTTGCCTGCTTTATTTGCAAGAAATCTGGTCATTGGGCTAAACACTTCCCTCAAAAGACCCAAAAGGAAAAAAAGAAGGATCAAGAGAAAACAAAAGGTCAAATAATGGATTAGAAAATAAAAATGGAAGAATTGAAGGTAACCCAAATCTTGCTAGAAGGAAACAAGGATAAAATGGAAGAATGTGAGTCTTTCTAGCAAAAGAAAAATGGGGAAGCTATCAAAGAAATTCCGATGCAAGATCCCAAAGAAATATCAAGCAAAACAAAATAAAGAGGGGAGATAATCATAGTGGAAACTAAACAAAATGAAACTAGAAAAGAAAAGAAAGTTACACTGTCCAAAGGAGAAGAGAAAGAAAGGTTCTCTAAAGAAGAGGAGGAGTTGGCAGAAATAGAAAAACAATGGTCAGAAGAGAAGAAGGCTTCTGACCTAATCAAGGAAAGGAAAGTTGAATCCCCAATAGATTAGAACCAGAATGAGAAATAGAAGAAGAAGGAGGAATAAGTAGAGGAAAGATCATGGTCAATAGTGGGAACAAAGAAGGGATCAAACAAGAAAAGCCCAAATCCCCCTAAAGGAAATCACCTTGCCTTTGAAATGAACATAAGCTTTGGAAAGAAAGTTGAGAGTTCTTCAACGGGTAAATCAAATAAGAAGGTAGGAGGCAAAAAAAAAGGAGTTCTAACAAGACAGCAGAAGGCAGATATAGGGACCCCAAAACAAGAAAAAGGAAGAAAATCAGAGAAAACTCAAAGGGAGGAGGAAGCAAAACAGAACATTACTGATGGAAATCATCTCACTATCCATCAGGTTTGTACCCAAACCATTAAATGAAAATAATATCATGGAATATCTGAGGACTCAATAGTTCTCATAAGAAAGATGTTGTTAGGAACTTAATTAGAGATTCTAAACTAGACATTCTTTTGATTCAAGAAACTAAAATGAGTAAAGACAAGATAGAAAGTATGAAGTTGGTTAAAAATGGGAAGTGCTTTGGTATTAGCTCAGAAGGGGCTTCGGGAGGTCTGGCCATCTTCTGGAACCAATCTTGTTTTGACTGTAAGCTTCTTAAAGAGGACAAAAAATTCATTGCTTCTGTTGTTAGGAGTTTAAAGGACAATTTTTCCTGGACTTTAATTAACATTTATGCTCCAAATACTAAGACAAGAAGAACCAAGCTTTGGAAGAATCTGCATGATCAGAAGGATGGTAGAAAAGATAACAACTTTCTCATAATGGGAGACTTTAATACCCCTCTTAAGAAGGAAGATAAAAAGGGAGGCAATTTAGCACAAGTGGAAAGTAGAGTTGATTTCATGGATTTCATTATCAATGAAGGACTACTGGATGTGGATCTGGAAGGGATCAACTATACTTGGTCCAACTATAGAGTGGGAGAGGACCTAATTCAAGTTAAGCTAGATAGAGCTCTAATCAATTCAGAATGGTACACCATGTTCTCTTTTCCTCTTTCCTCCCTCATTAGAATTGGTTTAGACCACTTCCCTATTTATTTCAATGTCACTCTGTTTACTGGGAAAAGAAATGCTCCTTTCAAATTTGATAAAATATGGCTAGATCATCCTGACCTGTAAAATAAAATTAGGGACTGGTGGAACATTGACGTGGAAGGAACAACCATGTTTAAAGTGGTGAAGAAATTGGATAATGTCAAATATAATTTTAAATGTTGGAATAAGCAAAGCTATGGCGACATTTTCCGAGCTAAAATTAAAACTCAAAGTGAACTAAAAGATATCTAGGAGTAAATTCAAAGGAATGGATTATCTGAAAACCTGAGAACCCAAGAGAACGTGGCCCTTGCTGAATTTCATAATATCATAGGGAAAGAGGAGACTTACTAGAGATAGAGATCTAGATCTCTTTGGTTGAAAGTAGGAGATAAGAATACTAGATTTTTCCATCTCTCTACTCTTAAACATAAGGTAATTAACAAAATTCATTTTTTGTCTACTATGAAAGGGAAAATAACCAAAGAAGAAGAAATAAGGGAAGAAATGGTGGGTTATTTTGTGTCTTTACTTTCAAAAGATCAAAATCTTTATTTTGAAGACCAAAATGATCTCCTTGTCTCTATTCCATGCATTCTGGATCATGATGCCAATGCTCTTCTAAAATCTATTCCCTCAGAGAGTGAGATTAAGAAGGCAGTCCTATCTTTTGAAGGAGAGAAATCCCCTAGTCTGGATGGGTTTCAGATGTTCTTCTTCCAGCAGTTCTGGAGTATTTTTGGGGAAAATGTTTGTTCTGTAGTTAAATAATTATTTGGAACTAAATTCATTCTCAAGGAAATCAACTCAACCTTTATTTATCTCATACCTACAAAACCTAGAGCGGACACGATTGAAGGCTTCAAATCCATTAGTCTCTGTAACTCCCTTTATAAAATCATGTTGAAAGTTATGACGTCCAAAATCTTGAGAATCTTTCCTAATCTTATATCCCCTCTACAGAATGGGTTTGTTCCTGGAAGACAAATTATGGATTCTATTATGGTAGTGCATGAGAATATTCACTCCCTTCAAGAATAAAAAAAATAGGGTTTCCTAATGAAGTTGGATCTGTCTAAAGCTTATGATAGAGTGTATTGGTCTTTCTTGTCTAAAATCCTAAGTTCCTTTGGATTTGATAAAGATGTTATAAGAATTATAATGAAATTGGTTACATTGGTGTCTTCTTCAGTGCTTGTCAACGGAGGTTCTTCCATATTTTTCCACCCAACAAGAGGTCTTAGACAAGGTGATCCTATTTATCCGATTCTCTTTGCAATAATGGTAGAAAGTCTAGGAAGATCCATCAAAATACTGGTCTTGTTAGGTCAGATCTTAGGTCTCCAACCATCCTCGGCTTTGCATAAGTGCTCTCATGAGAAATTTGTTGACGATACTATCATGATGGGAGAGGCCTTTGTTTTGGAAGCTAGGAACATCAAAAAGGCCTTGAAAAATTATACTAAAGCTTCAGGTCAATCTATAAAATAGGAGAAGAGCTCTCTCTTTTTCTACAATACGCCTGAAGAAAGACAAAGGAAGATTTCTTCTATTTTGGGGTGCAAGATAGGGAATCTTCCCTATACCTATTTGGGTCTCCCTCTCTGCAATAAACCTGATGATGCTTTCTGGAATGGGATCCTTGACCGATTCCATAATAAGCTGTCAGGATGGAAAGGTGCTACTCTCAGCCAAGCTGGGAAAATTCAGCTTTTGAAATCAACTCTCCAAAATCTTCCGGTCTATGCTCTCAATCTATTTAAAATTCCCCAAAAATATGCAAATTTGATTGAAAAAATTCAGAAAATATTTCTTTGGTCTGGAGTGGAAGAGAAGAAGAGATTAATTCTTGTGGCCTGGGAGGTGGTGTGTAAACCAAAGAAGTGGGGAGGGCTTGGTATCAGAAGCATTAAAAACACTAATAAGGTATTGCTGACAAAATAGTGCTGGAGAATCTTTGAAGAAGAGAAGGAATGGAATTCCATCATCAAGAGTAAATACCATTTAACTTCATTGGAGGAAATTCTTAGGGACCCCTCGAATATTAATGGATCTTTCATCTGGAACAGTATCAGGAAAGGCAGGGTTTTGATAAAAAAAAGGGATAAGATGGAAGCTGGGAAATGGCAGGAAAATCAACTTCTGGACTGATAAATGTCTGAAGGAAGAAGCCCTTAGTGATAAGAAGGAATGGGTGCTAGTAAGTCTATATTATAAAGATATTGTTGGAGAGAAGGTCTCAGATTACTGGATCAATGAAAAATGGGTGGACCTTAGCTCCTTTGATTCTTCACTCAATAGGGTTAATAAGTGTCTAACTCCCTAGTTTGTTAGAAATAACAAACATGAAACTTTGATTTGGGGGCTGGAGGCTAATGGATAGTTCTCTATTTCTTCTATTGTTGTCCTTCTTCTCCCAAAGGATAATCACTCTTCTAGCTGTCAGGTATGGAATAATAAACTTATTCCCAAAATAAATATGTTCTTTTGGCTTCTTGTTCAGAATAAAACCCTTACTGTGGATAATATTTGCAAAAGGGGCTTCAATATACCTAATAGATGTATCCTTTGATGCTCTAAAGCTGAGAATTGTAACCATATTATGATTCATTATTCTTACTCTTGTAAAGTTTGGAACTCTGTCTTCAAAGCCTTTAACTTGGATTGGGTTAAACCTAATAACTTCTAGGATATGGTTAAACAATGGAACTGCCCCCTTAAGGGTAAAGAAGTTAAAGATCTATGGAAGCTTTCTCTGCCCCACTTTACTTGGAGAATCTGGAAGGAAAGAAACAACATAATATTTAGAGAGAAAATCTCTTCCTATCAAATTGTGGCAAATAGCATAAGTAGAAGTCTATTGAAAAATTTCAAAAATCAGCTCCCTAGTGACGCCCCGTTCAAGAACTCTCTCTATATCTCTGACATTCTTATGAACTCTCAGATGCAGAAAACAACATAGTTAACTTGAGGGAAAACACTAGATGGAGTGCACCTTCGTGTGGTTGGGTTAAAAGTAATTTTGATGGGGCTACCAAAGGGAACCCGGGGAAAGATGGAGTGGGAGGTATTAAAAGGGAACATGCTGGTAATTTTTTGGGAGCTATTGTTGCCCCGCTGGGAGATCAGACAAGTCATATGGCAGAAGCTATGGCTGCTCTTAAAGTGGTTACATTGGCCAAAGAAATGGGATTTTCAAAAATATGGCTAGAGGGAGACTCTCTTAACATAATAAATTATATTAAAGGCAATCATGAAGCTTCATGGAATATTAGCCACATCATTGAAAAAATCAATTCGATTATGTCCACTTTTGACGATTATCATATTTCCCATGTCTTTAGGGAAGGTAACACAATGGCTGATGGCTTAGCTAACTTGGGTGTACAATATGATGTAATGCAATATTGGAGAGGAGAGACGGATCTTAAAATGGAGATTGTTAGTCTTATCAGGTATGATAGGATTAACAACATTGAAGGAGTAATTAATAGACATAATTAATGATGAAATTTCATGTGAGTTGTCATGTGAAGGAAAGGAGATTAATGAATGATGTGACCCCACACAGATTATGGTTGTTAACGAGCATTTTGATTTTGAAAAATCACAACAGTAAAGCTTCCCAAGGTATAGTGTTCTAGAACTCTGATAACCTGCATTTTTAGATTACGCCGGGCATTATGGGGGGTGGTCTGAAGAGGGCGGAACCGATTGACTGCACAAAATGGAAACAAAAGAAGAAGGTTTGGAAAAGGTTGAAAAAGGGAGGCGTATCATAGTATTTGGAGAAGCTCCATGGCTGGGATATGGAGATAACAAAAAAATTTGCAGAGGGTTGGAAGGATGGGAAGGTTCACCTATGGGGGAAATCTTTCTCTCTGAATTTGAGGGTTATCTCTGCAATCATGGGTCTTCCATGCGAGGGAATGAAATTATACAGGGATAATAAGAGGGCTGGGAGTCAAGCTTTCAAAAAAATTTTGAAAATAGAAGAAGAAGAGGCCCTATTAAGCAAAGGGACATGGGACTATGTTGATATAAAAAAAAATTAAGTCCCACTGGGTGAAGACTCTAACAGTGATGATTGATTATTTTACTTTGGACGGTAGATACTCTAAAATCTACAATCTACACTTTGTTCCGACTAATCACTTCAGGCACAGTAAAAAGTTTTCCTTTCCATTTTACCTCCTGAGTTCATTGCATAACAGCGTGATGGAGCATAGAAAGAAATTGAGCAACCCTGTGCTCCATGTGGGGCTCATTTTGCTAATCTCAGAGTATGCTCGTAACCACATCCTAGAGCCTATCCCGAAAAGGGTAAAAGGGATTGTGAGGAATGTTAAGAAGGAAAATAAAAAGTTGAGTTTGAAGAAGAGGGTTAGAACCAAAAAGAAGGCTAACCTGGAAAGGCAGGATGAGACCGATGATGAAACCCTTGAGAATCAGGGCAATGATGAAGATATCCAGAATGAGGAAAAGGAGGAAATGGGTGTGAAGGATCGGGATGCTCATGAGAAAAATGATGAGAATCCTGTTAAGGAAAAAGAAGGTCAGCCGAGTAAGGAGGTGTCTTAGACTGACAAGGAGGAAACGCCCATGACTGATGATGATGGAAAGGGTAATAATACAAGAAACCAAGAGATGGAAGTTGAGGGAGGCGAGAAAGAGGGAGATGAAAAGGAGGATAAAAAAAATGAGGTTGAGGGCAAGGAGGACCAAAATGAGCAGCTGATTTTGAAGGCTAAAAATAGAAATAAGAAGAAACAGAGAAGGGAACCCAAAGTGGTGGGTTTTGAAATTGATGACAGAATTCTAAAAAGAAAAGAGGACAATGGGGCAAGTATGGAAGACTGGCTTAGTGAAGATATGAAGATAATGAAGTATCAATTGACTGAGATGTAGGAATCTATGGAGCCTTTTAAGTCCAAGGTGGAGGGAATGGAGAAGAACATGAAGATTAAGGTAAATAACAACAATAGAGATGAGGAGCTCACTGCTAGAGTTAATGCAATTATAGAAAAAAAGATGCTGGAAATGAAAAAGAAAATAAGTCACAATGGGCACATGATATGTGTCATTATCAAACACAACAATGATGGGATTCAAGTTTTGGTTCAAAACCTGAAAGATTTATATGCTTACCTAGAAAGAAGTTTGCTGGAAAATACTACTATTACCATTGATGATAAGGCAGGAAGTTCAGGCCAAGGGACAAGAACCCAAAGTGGTCTTAAAAGGAAAATCTCAGAAATCTAAAAAGAGATGCTAGAGCTGAAGGAGTCCATTGAAAAAATGGAAGAAATGTAGAAGGAGGCAGAGGAAGCCTACCAAAGAACTATGTAATGTCTTTTCTTCTGTTTTGGAAATTGTGTTGGAAGTCATGCTAGAAATTGTGCTGGAAACTATGCATTTTTTGGCAGTTCTTTTATTTCATGTTTTGGGTCTGGGTGTTTGTTAGGGTCCTAACTTTTTTTCGTAGTAGGCCTTCTATGTTTGTAATGGGCTTATGATGCTTATCTCTAGTAGATTTTTGCAAAAGGTTTTGGGTCCTTTCAAAACCTATCTTTACCTTAATAAAAAATGTTCTTATCATGGAAGTGCTTCCATTTTAAGATGATACATCAGGTCTAATTGACATCTATCTTTCTTGCAATCTGATTCACACTTATCCTTCAATTCTCCACCGACTTAATCTTTTTCTAAAAGATCTGAAAAATAGAATCTGATCTCCATGGCTACTTGACTAGGAATATTAATGCAAAAGTGATATGAAGAAGACCAAGGTTTCAAAGAGTATACAATCTTGAATAGAAAACTGTAAAACTATTACATGACATTAATAGACAACATGAAACATCCCCTCAAGACCATACCACTTCAATAAATCAACCCAGAAGATCAAATCAATTCATCAACTGCCTCTATAGCTTGGAAAATAGTGCCACTGCTTGAAAATTTGAGAGACAAATTTTAAATATTGAAATATTCTGTCCCTAAAAGCTACAGGTGGCAAGGAATCAACATCAATGATCAAGATTGATCCTTATCATATTTTTAAAAAATATATGTTGATCCTCTTTAGGTTACCCAGGCTCAAAATCAGATTAGACACGTGGTAGTGCTACATAATGCCTTGATGAGTAGATCTCGTACAAATTTCCCTTAAGCATTTATGCCCACCGTCGGATCAAAACCTACTTGATCACTCTTTACTTCATTACCTTGCCATTATTACAAACCAGCTAGGGACACGTGGCATATAGGCATAATGCCTCAATGGTTAGATCATGCACATCTTCTTCATAAGGCATTACGCTAGCCACACAATGCTCTCAAAATTTTCTGGCCTTTATCCTTTCTTTACTTCTATCCCATGAATATATTGGCAATGTTCGTCCCACTAATATCCACATGGAACTTTTCTAATGGCTCCAAGAAATCCTATTGTCCTATGACCTTTACCCACCGGGATAAAAACACATCAAACAAACACAATGCCTTAATGAGTAATCACCTTGCATCTCTTCTTTGAGGCTTTACACTGTCTGTTGGATTAAATAAGACTTGACAACACTTTAACTTCTCTATCCTCTATCGCAGATTTAGACCCACCTAGGACACATGCCTGATAGGCATAATGCCTTGATGGCTAGATCTCATGCATTTTTTCATTGAGGATTTACGTCATCCACTAGATTAAATCTGACATTACTGGTCTTTAACTCAACTTTGTCATCGGTTTCTAACCAGTCTTTAACCTTGGTTTTAACTCTGGCTTATCTGGAGATTGCACAAATATGTAATCTCTAAGTTTTTGAATACTTTGGCTAACCCTAGGTTCATTACGAGTTCACGTGCAAGACACAGGATTAGATCTTGATCAACGGTCCATGTTAAGTCTCTTAATCATTTTGTACTTTCTCAATTCCTCTCAAGATTATGTGACATCACTAGATCTTGACCTACATCAATGGTTTTGATCACTTCCATGTAAACTCTACCTTGGTTTAACTTGACCCATGGTCCATTTAGAGATTGTGTGACTAAAAGAGATCGCCAAGTCACTAGATAAATTCTTTGACTCTAGTTACATTTAGAGATTTAGAGCAAGCACTCAGAATCACTTGTCCTTGGAAATATGTGGCAACACATATCAAATCTCAGGAAAATTGACTCACTCTTGAAACTAACCATGCTCAAACTCTGGTTCATTCTAAGATTACGTGACTGAAGAGATCTCCAACTCATGAGAACATTTCTTAACCCTTGAGTATTTTCTGAGATTAAGTGCACACCAGACGATCTAAACAAGGATAGAACAAGAACTACAATCTGCATTAAATATTAAGGCATTTAACTTAACCATGAATCTGTTGGGAGAGCATGCCACCAAAGAGAAATTATAACCATGCCCTGACTATAGGTTTATCTCGAGATCACGAGATAAAGGAGATCTCCAAGTCGCAGAATAAAACTTGAACCCTTGAATTTATCACGAGATTACACGCCATCCACATGATCAAATCATTTATAGATTTTGAAATAAGAGCCCACACAAAGTAACTAGATGGAAAATAATATTTGGTCTCAGCTATGTGACTAAGAGATAAAGGCAGGGAAAATACACACATGAAAAAAAAGGACTTAAGTGGCTTGAAAAGGTAACTTGAAAATAGAAACTGTCATGAAGGGTTCAAGGTTTTTTACATCAACAACTAGGAATTTGAAACTAGGGCTCATGGAAAGAATAAGAAATGGTAGGGTTTTCATGACTAAGGCAGAATTCTTGCAGGAATTTTATAGTGCTAACACCATACAAGATACTTGAACTATAGGGAAAAAATGAATTCAAACATTTGGTGAGTTTATTTTCCCTAATTTTGTTTATTTTATTTTTTTCATTCACTGAGAAGAATTGCATTGATATTTTGTGGAGTTAATTTTTAGATCTTATACTCATGGTTGGGTTCTTAGGGTCGCAAGTAGTTTTCAATTTTCAAGATCATTAATAGGTAGCTTAATTACTATTTCAATTTCTTCCATAATTCTATCAGCTCCTCTTTTTCAATTTACCATTTTTTCTTACTCAATGTATATAGGTAACAATATTTCCTTCTTTAGTCATTCTTAGATTCTCCAATCTTCTCTTGAAAGCCTATAGTTTGAGTCTCTTTACTTTTTGATCTCCTTTGTAGATACTACTAAGTTTTCCCCAAATATATTTATCAGACTTGTAGCTCATCACCTTCAATAAATCACTATTAGAAAAACTATTTATGGTTGCATTATCTTCTTTTCCATTATTGTCATATACTTTGATCTCATCTAGAGAGGTTGGAGGAGTCGAAGGATTAGTATAACCATTAGAAACATATTACCAAATAACATAACCCATGGAGAAAAATAATTACTCCATTTGCATCTTCCAAAAGGCATCATTCATGCCATCAAACTTGTAAACCTTTTAATATCAATCTTACATTATCGTAGACCTCTCATCAAGTGGTTAAGCTTCTTCTAGAGTAACTTAGCTCTAATAACATTTTTTGAGCACACCCTATGACTAAGGGGGGGGGGGGGGGGGGGGGGGGGGGGGNGGAGCGAGTAGTCTTGACCAACTACTTAAACAATTAAATTAATTTCACAGTTAATTAATCCTTAGCGTGACTAGAAACATAAGGAAGATAAAGAATGGACATGATACACTAGAGAACACAAGATTTATGTGGAAAAAATAAGGGCAAAGATGCAATTTGAGAGTTAATTTATGGTTTATAACATAAGATTAAAATTTGTTTTAGGGTATCTACCAGTGAATTTCATTGCTCCACAAACTTGAAGACTAAGACACATTAATGTTAAAAATATATATAAAAAGGAGTTGCAAGTTGAGACAAATTACTTGAGGAAAAGATAGAAAAATTGCAAAGGTGACTCACTATCTCCAAGGATGGTACATCAATATATGAATAGAGATGAATAAGATTGCAATATAGTGCCTCTAGTAATTCCCCAAGCATGAATTTGTCCTTTAATTTCTACCTCATGAAAAAAACTTCAAAATGATATCACTTCCCACTATTTCTTCCTCAAATCTATAATTTTAAATATATATTATTCCATCTAAGCCACATACTCTTGCACACAATCACTCTATGTATATCATCTATTAATACTATAGGGTCCAAGATTACTGACATGGCCCCATACCTTTTAGATACATCTTTATTATGTCACTTCATATAGTGTAGTGGTCCATTGTAAACTTTGGAGCTTCCTTCTTCATCATTAGATCTATTCCTCAAGCTGTTAACCTTTACCATAAAGAGCAACTATGATCTTGTAAAAAAATTTAATACTATAAGGTCCAATAATACTGAGGGGGGGGGGGGGGGAANGGAATCAGTAATCTATCAGACTTAAAAAATTTCACAATTCATTCAACACATTAACAACATACATAAAATTTAATCCTTATGTAAAAATAAACAATGAAACAAGTGAAACCATCCAAACATGAAACAAAGTGAAACCAATATTCTATATTGGAAACCCTTGGTTAAAAGGAAATGCCATAGTGGGGATTAGAACCCACAAATATTTTCCCTCTTCTAAAATGCACCATGTTAAAGGCTTAGCCCTATTAGGAGCTTACAATGATGCTCAGTAAGGAGAAGAATATGTTAGGAGTCACAAGGTTAAGGGATTTACATCTAGCCTTGTTAGGAGCTTTACCCTCTTAATACTAACCTTCGTAAAGGATTTAAACCCTAGTTAAAGAGTCACCTAGTTAAAGGATTTAAAAATCAGACCTGTTAAAGTCTACCTGGTTAATGGATTTTCTTGACAACCTATTAGGATTCAAAAATTAGAATGATCTGGGTGTATCATTCATCCTCTACTTGTTCAGATCCAATTAAGCACAATACTTTTGCTTCTTGGAGACTATCTTCACTTGACCACATGTTGTCATCCACAATCTACACTTACATAAGCATTGATTTACATATATAAATTACATTTCCATTGGATCACTTACAAAATGTATTATAATTTTTTTCTCTTGATCATTGAACCCTAAAACATATTACCACTATATAACATTCAATTACAAACTTAGATCAGCCATAATATTCATCGCACATCAATTTGAATCAAGAACAGTCAAACCTTTTTTTACTTCTTTACCAAGCTTCCAAAACTTGATATAATACGATCACCTTGAGGAATGAAACAGAAAATAATCATTAAATTTTTTTTATTCTATATAACCTTGAAACTCAGATCATGAAAACATCCACTGCAACCGATCACATCATCACCGCACACCGATATAACACCAACTACTCAAATAAGTTCAAAGATTTATCTATTAGAAACAAAATGATCTTCTCTCAACTAAAATGATCCCTTCTAGTACATGAATCCTTTTTCAATCATAGTATGAATAACATATCCCACTAATACATTTGAGGTCAATTTCTGACCTTTAACTTTGACCAAGGCTTTTTTTCGCTTGTTAGATTCAATTTTTTAGTTTATGAGCCCGATTTGGTTGAAATGTTGATGAATTTTGGCTTTTAATATTTATGAGCCCAGTTTGGTCAAAATTTTGTCCAATTCAGGCTCATAAACAAAAATAAAAAAAGGTTTGAGATCATTTGATCACTCTTTGGGTAATGTGGGTAGGAGGTTTGGAGGTCTAGGCATGCGAGAGCTGGTTGAGGTGAGTGTGTTTTTGCTGTAGGTTCTTCCACATTTACCCTTACCTTGGCATTTTCCTTGAATCATTTGTTGTAGGTTCTTCCACTGCATTGACATTTTGACACATTTTTCAGCAACATTAATCCATTTTTTCAACTAAACAGGTATGCGCTCCTTATATACCTCTACATTTTTGTCATTCATAGCTCTATTTGGTATTTTACAGCTCATTTTTGGGCAACATTCTTTTGCATTCACACGGCTAGGGTTCCATTTAATTTCATCACGTGGCTAGGGTTTTTGTCTTTTATAGCTCTATTTCATTCTTGTGAATGATGAATAAGAAATATGCATCCATTCATTTATCTTTACCACAACAAGGAAAAAAATAACAGTCTACAATAACATTCACTATTGCATCCATTGTTGTCAGTGTGTGAAAAAGTCTTAATGATCTTTGTTTCTGCTAGTTGATTTAATGAACTTATAGACGTGAGAGTATTACTAATAAAAATATCCTTAATGTTTAATGAAATGTCTAATAGGTGATATATATGTCTAAAAATATATGTCAACGTCTTTTTATTTGTGAATATATATATATATATATATA